>JAUMHI010000069.1:9235354-9306504 GCA_032359435.1 Enteromius unitaeniatus
AGATAAAAAATCCAGAAAACTGTAATATTGTGAAATATTATTTCAATTTAAAATAACTGTTTTCTGTGTGAATATATATTTAAAAATGTAATTTATTCATTCATCTTCAGTGTCACTTTCAGACCTTTCAGAAATCATTCTAAATGCTGATTTATTACTAGAATTGTCAATGTTGGAAACAGTTGTGCAGCCAAATATATTTCTGGAACCTGTGACTTAATTTTTCATTTTTGTTTTACTCAGGAATCTTTGATGAATAAAAAGTAAAAAACAACAGAATTTTTACCAAATATAATACATTTCTAAAATGTAAATCTTTGCTATAACTTTTTGTTAATTTCATAGATGCTTGGTTAATAAAAGTATTCATTTCTTTTAAAGAAGAAAGAATAAAAACGTACTGATCCCAAACCTTTGAACAGTAGTGAAACAGTAAACTACTGTAACAGTGGTTTTGAACATTATTATCCATTTAAAATAAACGCTTCTCTTTTAAATATTTTAATGATCAAAGAATCCTAAAAAAAACTATTAAGCAGCTCAACTGTTTCCAACACTGATAATAAAACATCAGCATATTAGAATGATTTCTGAAAGGTCTGAAAGTGACACTGAAGACTGGAGTAATGATGCTTTGTATCACAGGAATAAATTACATTTTAAAATATATTCACACAGAAAACAGATATTTTAAATTGAAATAATATTTCACAATATTACAGTATTTTCTGGGTTTTTAATCTAATAAATGCAGCCTTGATGAGCAAAAGAAACATCTTTAAAAAACGTTAAATATCTTACTGACCCCATATATATATATATATATATATATATATATACCTCTTTATTTCTTTAATAACATAATTTTACAATCACTGCAATACCATATATTAGCAAATCTCTTAAGTCAGTGTACTTCTCATAAAAATGGAGATAACATGTTGCCACATGAATAAGTGTTTCACTGTGCTTCACTCTCTGAATAAATTAAAGATTCAACGAATATCAAATTGGTCATCAAAGCCTAGATAAATTATCATCTGAGACCTGAGACTTACTGTCTTAACAGTAAGAAATTATTTTTGGATTACAAATGGCTCTTAGACTCTTGCAGTTCCTAGTAAAGTAAACAACAACCATGAACTGCAAATTTTATTAACAAACTAAAAAAATGAGTAACATTCTGCATGCCGTGTAGTTGCTGTAATCACATTTGCGTAGGTAAAACTTACCTTACACAACGAGTAGCCTATTCTTCAGTAACGTTAAATATAAGACAAAGTTACCTCAGGGCCTACTCGTCATTCTCAGTTAGCTGACCTAAAAAAGTTAGCGTGCACGTCGACAGATTCTGTCAACATAGGTGCTGTATTGTGAGAATGCGCCCCACTTTGTCATGTCGTAATCTTTACCTGTGAGCCCGAGCCACTAAAAAGCATTTAGTGAATGCAGACAATGAGTGGATGTGACGGGCCGGTGCTCGGAGCTCATCGCTGCACGCGGGAGCAGATGACAACAAATGCGCATTGTCTCGTGAAAGCACCTGAGCGCTGCAATAGAGGTCACCAGGACCTCAACCGCGCTTTACTCAATCCTATTATTTACAAAAGATTGAATGTCCTTTAAGGAGGATAGGAACTGCTCATTTCAGATTCTCAGAGGGTTTCAGTTATAGGCTTACTTGATGATTGACTGGATTTACGAGTGTCAGGTTCCAACCAAACGCACACTAATAGTACTAAAGGGCTACTAATAGTAATAATTTACTATTATTAATTTAAAAAATGGGTAATTCTCAAGTCAGGGCCTTAAACAGTCGTAAATCGAACACTTAAAATATGTTTATTTATTTTTAAAGTGCGATTTTTTTTTTTTGAATAATGTTTTTTTATTTTTCAACACTCTTAAAGCGATCACTTAAAACATAATTTAATGTATAAATTGCTAAATTCAGCAGAATCTACGCATGCAATCGCTCTGCAAATGTTGGCCACCAGGTGGCAGTCGAGATTAATATTTCAGCAGAGAGAATATTGTTTAGATAAGTTTAGGTAGGCTACATGTAATAATACCGCCCGTGTGTGTTAACCGACCCAATTCTTTGTTTTTGTTTATGCATTTCTTGTAGACATTACCATTTACTTTTAGTCCGTTTACTTTTATTCCAACTACACTGAATTGCATAATAGATTATTACATTAAATAAACGAATTTTATATTTTATTGTCAGCAGGCTTGAAGTGTTGCATGCCAGTTTAATTATGTTCCGCTTTTAAGCTTATTGAACATAGTATTGCAAAACTCACACTCACACAGAGTCTAGTTATAAGTCTAGTCTAGGCATTACGTTTGTGTTTTTACACAAAGCTCTGTGTCTTTATATTAAGTATTTAATACAAAGGATAAATCCAGATGACTTTCTCTGACTCATAAGTCTGGCTGTGATCCACAATATATCTCACTGAGCAGAGGGCAGGCTGTGCTCCCCACTTCCAGGCCTGGGAGGAATCATCAGGGAAGGGTCTCAGACCACAGCCTTCCTCTTCATGGTGAGTCATTTCTGAAGCATTAAAGGTCAAACAGGCAGGAATAGGATGAGTGTTATTTTTAGTTTAATAACCCACCTCCATTGTCCTATCCTGTTACGAGGATTTTGGATGACTGTGTAATATGATCCCATTTATTCTTATCAGGGACTCAGCTTTCATTACAAATTATGCTTTTGGATAAAGCACATATGGAAATTTCACAGCAGTTTAGGATTAGTGTTGAATAAACACTAAACTATGTCTGTCTGAATGACTCGGTTTTGGCCTCCCATCAGCTTAGTCCCTTATCAACTTTTCAGGCAGACATGTGGCCTCCATATGTGACAAAATGTGCGGAAGCTTGTCAATTACTAAAGTTAACACACACAGTAATTTTTAACCCTTAAAATGACTTCTGTGTAAGGTCAGGATTATTCACTCAGGTTCTGATCATATTTTTTTTGCTTTAATAAAACCAGTTAATGCACCACACAAAATGAATTATTAGGAGTTCCCACAAAGCATTTTATTTTTACTGACCGGTGAGTTATTATAACAAAAAGTATGTATGCATTAATATCAGGCAAGCCCAGGTGGGGGGGTTGACAGGAAATGTGATTAAAATCCTTCCAGACAGACGCACTGCATCCTCTCAACCTCCTGCATGGCTTGTGTGTTTGCTCTGAGTTAAACATACCAGGACTGATCACAGATCCATTCTCCGCTTGTGGAAGTGTTTGTTAATGAGTGATCTGATGACAAAGGTCTGACAGACCCTCTACCACACACAGACTGATGGCTCAACCTGTTTCCCTGAGGTCGTCCGGGTTATCAGTGGCCACGAAACAATGGGAACCGACGGGGCCAGGCACTGGCCTGCTCTAGCATTGACATGCTGCATGCCTACAGACCTATACAAACCAGAACTGGACACACGGCCCTCTTCACTCACCCTGTCACTCATCATGGCTGATAACAAGAGCAGGGCTGTCACTACTCATTCATTTAGCCACGCCATGAATGGACTGAGAGTTGCCCTCTGACCTCTTAGATCTGCAGCTATTACTCCTCACAGCCCAATCAGCTCTGGACAGAGAAACAATGACCTCTGTAAGTGCTGAATAGCACTGATGAAAGATATTACTTGATATTTAAGATTAGCAAAGTATATACTTATAGCCATGGCCTAGATTTTGCAGATGAAGAGCGTTTATGCTCTTCATATTTCACTTAGAGCGTGAAATATGCTTTATCAGGATAGTTTCTTTGTAATGGCTTAATTTAAGTAAGTCTCAAGACTTCTTTGTAGTATAGGTTGATCCCTACATGAAAACATTTCTAATGATGAAAACTTATTTATGAATACTATTAATCAAAATGTGTAAAAATGTTCCAAAAATATATTTTAATAAATAATAAATAAATAATATACAGTATATATATATATATATACATATATATATAAACAATAAAAAATATAATTATATACTGTATATTTATTATTTATTCTAATTTATTTTTTATATTGTACTATGTATTAAACATTTTTATACACGCACATGTATATATAAACACACATTGATAAATTACATATATAATAATACAGGTTTTATATATATATATATATATATATACAGTGTATGTGTATATATATATATATATATATATAATTTGTAAAAATATAAGATAAATTTTTTCTGCTTCTGCATCCCAGTATGGATGGATGGAAACAATTGCAATTTTTTCATTTATTATGCAAATGGTTAAATAAATATATAGCATGTTATTCTTATATGTTATATATCATATATGTACTGCAAACTTTTAACTATACTCAATAGCACATTTTTTATGTCTATACAGAGCTTTTTATTTACAACTGTGTGAGACAGATTTGCACATTGGTGCACATACAAAATCACTGATGTGTTTTCCTGTCGTTGAGGTGAAATGTTTAGAAAAGCTTTTGCTGTGCTTTCTCACAGTCATAAGCCATTATGCTTTGACAGGCACTTTTGACGTCATCTCTGATTCTTTTTCATGTACCTCCACAAACATGCAGTCTTTAGATGGTTAAATCCCATTCTTAGCCTCATCTGGGTGTGTCTTCATCCCACGCTCCATGGCTTGCACACTGCTTCTTCTGTTCTCTCCAGCCCACTGAGCATGTACAGTAGAGCCGGGTCCTGGCAAAGCAGCCAGGCGAGCAGAGTGTTGGGACATTACTGCTTTAGGGAGTGTTTCGTGCGCCTGTGTGCTCGGTTCTGCAGGAGTAAAGAGCGAATGACGTCAAGGCTGAAGTGCAGTCAGGATCAGACAGTAAATCACAGGGCATCCGCTCTCTCACCGCAAACACACCCGGCTCGGCCTGGGGAGGACACGTCTGGACTCACTCCTACTCCCTCTCTCGGTTCACTCCCTTACTATGTGGCTCACGGATTGGTTGGACAGACAGAGTAATAGCCTGCTGCTAAGAGGAGTGAGGTCCGGTGCTTTCCCTGGACTTCCCCCTGCAGTATGCCAGGCTTCAGGCTGGGGCCTGAATAGCAACTAAGATGCTATTTGTGCTCGTGGGCTTCTAATAAATCATAGCAGACGCGCCTTTTATCATTTGTACAGTTTGAAATGTTTTTGGCGGCTGATGCTATTTGAAAAATGTGCCTCTGCTGGAGCCTGAGCGAGGGGGAATTTAGAAGGTAGAACTTTCCAAACTTGTAATTGCTGTGACAGAATCATTACAGAAGGTAGAGTGTTTAACATCCAATTAAATCACTGAATTACCAACACTCACCCTCCTCACTTCAGTCTTCAGAATGGGACCTACAGGAGTGCAGTGTCTCAGAGGAGTTAGGGCTAAATCTTATCTTATTTGTCAGGTAAATGGCCCCAGAGCGTACAAACGCTTCCTTCTCCGGAGGAGTCTGTTTGTGTCCTTCTGATTTGGATCAGCAATTCTCTCCCATTTAGGCAAACAGCTAATCAGTCATTAGTGACATCAGCCTAACCCAGTGGAAAGTTTTATTACTGAAATGTTGAGAGAATGAACATTGAATAAAAAAAACTTTTAGGAATTTTAATTGAATTTCACAGCTATGTTTAATTGGACTGAGACTTGTTTCTCTTCAAATGTCTTAGGAAAAAAAAGAAACACAATTCTAACAATTACAGCCAGAATGATACTATTGTGAATAACAGGTCATTTACTTATGAAAGAATTTATCGAGAAATGTTTCAGTAACCGGACTAAATAATGAAACATTTAGGGGGACAAATGACATTTAGTTGACAAATTAGCTGCTTTATGTTTTATGGAAGGAAGGGTTTACTATATAGATTACAGTAATTTGATGTTATAACATTTGGGTGTTTTTAGTTGCTTTTTTGTATAATGAAGTTCTAATTTGATGCCTTTTTCTGTAATGAAACTGATTGCATTAGTGCCACTTAATATAAAACAGTTTGGAAAGGAAATATCTGCCTTGTAAACAAGCTCAATATTCTAAACAACATCATTTTTGTTGCAAAATGTTTGCTGCAAAAAATTCTGAGGTTTCTGAATTAAAAACTACTCAAGGTCTTCATACTCACTAGAACTTTCCATACAGAGTTTGGTCTGTGGACACTAATATATAGTTATCATTCTTGATGCGAATGGACCATAACTTACAATTCTGTGAATCTCTGAGGCAGACTTTGAGATTACTCTGGGATTGTTCTCTTGAGAAATATCTGAGGAGTAGAAGACAAAATCTGAATTTGCTGTTGTGTAGAAGAAACATCCGAGAACTTTCTCTCCTGTAGAAATCACAGTAAACCTTTGAGGCTTACTTGAACCTACCCATCCAAATTAAGCAGCCTGTAAGAGGTCCTATAAAATTATATTATTGCTTGTACCTATTGAAAGGTTTTTATTTTTTTAAAAACACCCTCTGTATGCACTATGTTTTCTATTAGCATTAAAACGCTTTTCTGTTGTGAGTGTGTTTGTACGTGTAAATGAAGCTGTTGAAGAGTCCTGATGTTTAGTTCTCTTTTTGAATGGCAACATTCTTCACCAGTGCTGTCAAATTACCCAGAGCTAAATGAGACCAGCGAGGTTGTAGATAAGATTTGGAGGAGAAAACAACTACATTAACATAACCAATGAGTCAATTCTTTCTTTCTCATTAAGAGCGTGGAAGAATTTGTGTCTGGGCAGCCCCATTCTCAGGACAATGAGGTGGATTCCAAGCAAGTGCTGCTGACAGGACCCTGTTCTGGAGGAGTGCTGCTCTCTGAAGGGTAATAGCCCTCATGTAGATGACGACAGTGAGGTCTGAGGCAAGAGGTTGGAGCTTATTTGCTTGAATGTTGCCATAACAGTAGGATAACAAGTAGTTGCAACCGATGTGTTGCCTTGTTTAATGAGGCACGAGAATAGGGGATAGGTCAAAGGTCAGACAAGGCTTTAAGCACTTTTTAGCCCTTTAAAGGCCATGAACGTCACTCTACACAGGCTATAATATGCTTCAATACATGTCTCGAAACTTCTCAAGGTTATCACACCATGGTGTTCCAGACCTATGATGGTGAATAAAAGCCCACATAGCTGTTAATCTATGGTGTACCTTGCCAACAAGAGACAAGAACTTTTTATACCTCTCCGCAGGAGCTCCCTGCCCCTCTCTCCCACAGCTCAATGTGGAGCTGCCCTGCTCTTTGAAGTGATATTTACTCTCTCATTCATCGCATGAGAAGAAAAAAAAAGAGGTAAAATAAAGAGAAAGAAACACCTGCCAGACAGCAAACAGCTCCCAAGGTCCACAGCTCCTCAACAGCGATCCCCATGATGTCATCGCAGTCACATGAAACACTGCATGAGTTCAGCCTCTACTCCGTGATTGGTAGGCGCTTTTAGAGCAGTGCAGCTTTTGTGTAAAACTTGCTGATGTCTGTCTGTGGCTCTCAAGATTGCTGTTCGGACAAGTCATTTTTAAGGGTACCAAGAATGATTTTTGATGAAGTACAAACTTTCTTTTCATCACCCAGACCTTCTCAGTCCAACCCATCTCAGATTTCTAAGTAGAAGTGTGATAAATAATTTCATGCGCTCATATGAAACTCAAAATATGACTTTACTTAAGCTTCAAAGAGATGAGAGCGACAGTTGGTCGACAGCACAAGCTGTTAGCTTTCCACGATAGTCTCAGTTTTAATCAAACAGGGTGAGCTGCATGCTGGGAATGAAGTTTCGCTGCTAGTCACCAAGAACAACACGGGTCTGTCTAAACAATGGGAAACTCAAAATAAACTTCGGCTCCTTCACTCCCTTTCCAAGCTCCCACTGAGGCCAATATGATAAGAAAGGCAGGAGCAGGACTTCAAGACATTTAGGCCTTTACTGCATTATGAGGTTCACACAGCGAAATCACATTAAATACTTTAATTCTTACTGTTGGGGTGGGGTTGCTGAGGTGAACAAGTAGAGGGGGGGATGGTTCCTCTGCACACTCCATTTGATTAAAAAAACCCTTCATGGGTGCAAGTGCTATACTTTATTACTTTCAGGCAGCACTTCGCTGTTTCGCTGTCTGGTGTTCGTGAACACTTTTGGTGGTGTGAGGCCCCCCAATATTCGTTATTACTCGGAAAAAAATAATTTCTACACAGGATTATGGTAGTTTTTTTGAGAATGTGAGGAAGATATGAGTTTCTCATTGGTTCACACTTTTTTGGGAACGGAAATGCTCTTAAACGGAAACTTTGCCAGACTAACTTTGCTTGCGAAATGAATGTAGCATCAAAGGAAGTATGGGCGGGCCCAGGCTAGTAAACCCAAAAGACTGATTTGACTTAAAAGATGTGCATTTACACATCAGGGAATATGGTTCATGAACGTCAATATCATACTGAATGATGTGGCTAATTTGATGAAGATTTAGAATATGCACTGTGGCATGCTTTTATTGTATTTTGTTTTACTGTAATGTGCTTGCCTACAATATCCATGTGACTATACAAAGGACAGGTGGTTTGAAAATGGTTTTATCATTCGCCGACTACTAATTGTACTAGCTACTAACTACTAATTGTATCAGCTGTTGTGTGGATGTGTGGTGGTCTTCTGTACTTTTCTTTTTACTTTTATGGTGTGATTTTTGATTGGTGCTGTTATTGAGGTTAATACGTTGTTAATACATTGTTTAGCAACTCAATCTCAGTTCAGGACAAACAACTTACTGTATTAAGATGTTCTGTCTTTTAGAGATAAATGAACAAATAAAGATGTTCTTCTCACTCTATAAGACAAAACAGTAAAATACCCCTTTCGTGATAAACTGTAAAAGATGGCAAATCCAGATTTGCTAAAGTGAAGCAGGCTTTAAATCTTGTTCATTAATGTCCTTTGTTACTCATGTAGTAGTGGTGTGTGCAAGATGGATATTTCAGTCCTGTCCTGGCCAAAAAACAAAAATATTTTGTCCCACTTTTGCCCGCAGGTTCTGTTTCACTATGATGCCATCTGTTGTTGCAGATAAAAGGAAGTTCCTTTCTCTTGCTGCTGCCTACAATCAAAAAACATCTAAAATATCTAATAATGCACCTGTAAACCATTTATTTCTGTTTTTTCGATAAACAAATATCACTTTCTGTAGCCTAAACAGTCAAATACCTGTACATTAGCTGCCTTTAGTTTATATTGAGATATTTTTATTTTTCTGTGCCCCTGAGTCACTTATTTCACACACATCAATATCTTCCCTCTTATATCCGTATTCAGCAAGTCAAAATATGTCCCACGCTGCTTTCTATTGCATCAGGTCCTGCAGATCTTTAACAGACATCATGCAGCCAGACTCTTTCCTGATCCCATTCCCGCATCATTTCCTGTCTTCCCTCCACTATCTTGTTAACGGGTGTGTTTACATGTAAGCGCTGATAACTGCCAAACATCAGCTTGTTATAACAACCTGACAGTGCCAGATTTTAAGATTTCGAAATTCTTTTTTTTATTATTATTATTTTACAGTAGATGTCAAAATGTGAACGCACATGTGCACATTGAATACATTGCCAAAACATTAGTAAAATTTGTATGTTTAACCTTTAGCAGTAATGTAATCCATGCAAGGTAAAACAAACACACTGATTAGAAGTTGGCAAAAGGCCAAACATTTTTTTAAAAACAACATAATTAGAGATCTCTGATCAATTGATCCTCCTCCTCTTGCCCTTTCCCCCCTGCTGACAATAGTTTACCGTCAGATGTCCCTCCCCCTCAGCTGTGAAGGACCTTGCGATTTGAGAGCCCTCCTGTGCAGTAATTCTGAAGGCCCCGGGGCCACGTTACTCCCAAATACACAACACTCTCTCCGTCAGACCTCCTGTGAGCTTAAACCTGCTGAAACGGCTGCTGGCCATGTATATAAAGGCTGTAAACTTGTGGCCTGGAGGCTCTTGGTTTGCTCTCTTCGCATTACCCATGTGTCACCTCACTGCCTGTGACATCTATAGCACATTCACCCAGAGCTGCGCTAAATGAATGGATTTTATTGAGCGAGATTTGTTCCTTTTGTTCTCCTTACCATTAGTGTCTTCTCCATTTAGAGGATTGAGTCTATGTGTGTGTGTTTCCCCGAAGCAGAAGCAGACACCTCCACACACGCTGCACTTCCCCGCTGCGTCACTCTTCCAGTCTGAAGCTATTTCGGAGCATATTGACGCGTTGTCCAGCTGTGCCGCTGAGATTCTGCTAAATACTGACCCTAAGCCACAGGTTACAAGTCCAAATCCTGCTCATTAGAGCCCTAATTGATTGTAATGTGGCCTTTGAGAAGCACTCCCTGCTACGGGGTGGTACTACACTTACGGGTTCCCCTGCTGTCCCTTTCCTGTTGTCTGCATCGGGCGCCAGCGGGGTCTACGGTTCGCCTACAATCGGACTTCGCAGACGGAATCATTAAAGTGGGGGGGTGGCACGAAGCCTTTCATTGTGGCTGTTTCTGTGTACCAGCTTGAGCCCAGGACAGTGTCCACTCTGCCTTCCCAGCAGGAGAACCCCATCCTGGGCAGGACATTGTTGGGCTCTCCCCTTGACTTGCTGCCTGCTGCTTGAGATGCATGGGTTTGATTTTAATGCCAAGTCCTTGGACTAAAGCCCACCTTGCAGGGGAGCTAGGTCAATATTGGTTTTGAGAGCATGTGGAAAAATGTCAAAATGTTAAGTTCTATTCACTTTCCCCAGCGCTGTTTGTTTCTGCTGTGAAAGGCCTAGTGGGCCATTAGTGTAAACAGCGCTTTGTCTCACAGCTCTGTCTCCAGCAGGAGGGGACAGAACAAAACACAGATATAGAGATTAAAGTCTGGCCTTAAAATGGCAAAACAGCAGGACTTACAGAGACCTTAAAATGACAAAAAAAAGAGAGATAAAGAAAACAAACTGTAATCATCCCGCTGTCAGGTGAATGAAATGCAATGCATCTTTAGAATCACTCTCCCTGTCTGAGGTCGAAGAGCATTAGGCTCTGAAAATGGAGGGAAAGTGAAAGGATTTGTTTGAAATGCAGGATGAATTCATTTACATCTAACACATTAGCCACAAAGGATAGAATGATGGTTCAATTATAGGCACTTTTAAAATGAAGTTATAGTCTGCAATTTATAATGGATTTTCATATATTCTGGATTTGGGATGAAGAGAAAAGTTTCCAAGACTCATGTTGTCATGTATTTTCGATAATGTTTTTGTGGGAAAGGTCATTCAGCGAATAGGAGAGATTTGTTCCACAATAGCTTGGAGTTCATTAATATCTCAAGCTCAGCACTTGAATGACTAATGATAACATTTCTTGACAAGTAAAAGACCAATGAACTGAGATGAACAAGACTGCAGACTGATGATCAGGCAGGTTATAGTAAAGACACTACAGAGACTGTAAATGATGTGAACCACAATGTATAATTTAACATGCAGTAATTCATTATATTCTGAGTCCACTTCCCACATACTGAGTGGACAAATGACCAAACAGTGCCACCAGCACTTCTTCACAATGACAGAAATGTTTTAAACATAAAATTTAATTCCATTCAATCCAAATGACATGTTTAAGCACAAAAATCCAACATAAACAACAACTCTCAAGCTAGCCAGAGTGTCATTTATCACATTATCCCACTCATTTATTCATGTTCTACTTCAAAAGCAACCAATGGTTTCAATCTGTTTATGACAGACAGCGAACTGGCAGAAGAATCCTGTTTTCCAAGATTTGGACAAAACTTTCCAGGCTCCATTTGAAATAAAAAATGTCTTTAGGAAAATCTACTGATTTTAAAGATTTTTTTGTGAGGGTCATCTGTATTTCTGCATTTAGGATTATCTTTTGAAACCAAGGGAAGTAAAGCTTAAGTAGAGCTTTTTATTCATTGTGCAGAGAAATTGCCGTTTGGGTGTCTTTGCATGTTTATATATTTCTGTATACATTCTCCAGACTGATAAACAATGGTGTTTAGGACATCCGGGCTGAAAAATACCCAACAGACCCCTTTACTGCCATGAAAATCTGACTCTGCAATATAACTTTCTACTGGAAATGGATGACACTGTGAGAAAGCAGCTGTTTTACTGCAGTCCAGCCCCTTCCTCTCGCTTTGAGCTGTCCTTTCTCCTCACGGCCCTGAGGGAACGTGCCACTCTCCTTCAATGACTTCAATTAAACACGCAGCAGTAAAACTGTTCCCTCTCCACCTCCTCTTCTATTTGCTTTCACCACATTCTGCTCTTTTATTTGTCTGCTCTGCTTTTATTGCCCAGGTAGCCTTTGTCACATCTAGATTACTTTGTCTTAAAGAAATGAGGAAGAGAACAGTTGCATTTTAAAGAAAAGTCAGATGGAAAAACACTGTTAACTACACAGATAAAACATGATGACATACAAAAGACTCATATCCACAAGCATAAGTCCTTAAATTCATAAATTTATTGATAGCATATAGTTTTCTTCTTTGTGTTTTACATATTTCATATTGAAACTTCTGAATACTGAAATTTCGACAGCCATGGTTCAGTCAGATGCAGATGTTGGGGATATATCTAAAGAGCACTGGACTAAAATCTGTGTGGTGTAGGATGAGTCATCAATATTTTGGTTAATTTTCCTGGAAAATATATATATATATATATATATATTTTTTTTTAATAAAACAATCTGATACATTTTGTTAGTGTTTAGAGGTACACTAGCATAAACGTAACCTCACACCTAATAGACTTTTTTTTTTTTTTTGTATTTTTGAAATAAAATGTGCTTTAGTTTTACAATTTTCAGTACTAGCTTTTTAGGATGTAGTCAGACATTAACTATACCAAAGACAACATTAGCCGCCTCATCTCTGCGCTTCACAGTTGCTAATGGGATAATTTAGGACCCTCACACCTTAAGGAAACATCTCAGACTGCGTTCACACATTGTTGTTATTTATGGCCGGGTGCGATTAGGTCTCCCACACTTCAGGTGTCGGGCATGGGCCAAGCTGACACCTCTGTATAAACTGCACCATACATCAGCATTACAAGGTTTACTCACACTGGCCCTCCACAAACAAATAACATTTACATGGGCAGCCGTTCCACCGAGGTCACACATACTCCCTTCAGTGGTCTGTACATACTCTTAAAGCAACATCTCTGCGTCTGTTGGGGAGCAGAAGAGTGACAGAGTTGATTTATGCATCCAAATACTTCTGATTATTTTAGTATTTAAATGTATTCAAGAATTAGTTCACTTTCTTATAGTATGCTCACCCTCATGTCATTCACAATGTTTATGTCTTTCTTTTTCAGTCGAAAAGAAATGTAGGTTTTTATGGGAAAACATTGCTGTTTTTTTTTTCATATAGTGGATTTCAAAGGGACCTAATGGAAGGTTTAAATCGTAGTTTTCTGGGCTCTATCCCAGCCCAGTAATACAGTACATGTAGTGAAATGATTGGTCATTTTCTAAAAACCCCAAATGTTTTGCACTAGCTCAACTTCAAACATTAAGTTAACACAAATTTGCAGTTAGAATTAGTATGAAATTGTGCAAAGGAAGGCAAATGAATGAATTTGAAATTGGGGAAATGCGAATGAGTTTTTCACCCTTTCCCAACTTTTTGAAAAGGAGTACACATGTCCTAATTTTACTGAGTTTGATGTGTTCCTGGGTCAACATATTTCAACAAACTGGTTCTTCAAATCTGATTGGTTAATCACAATGTTGTTCCATGGTCAACAAAGGTGTCACACTCAGCAAAATCAGGTTGTGCACTGGAGTACACAGATGAAGAACTATCCACGCGTGACTTTTCCAATGTGATTACCTAAATTTCATTTACTTTTTATTTTTTTTAGAAAATGAGCAATCGTTTCGCTGCACAAGACCCATTTTACTGCTGGGATCATGTAGAGCCCTTTATAGCTGTATTAAAACTGCAATTTGGACCTTCTACCCATTTTCATTTCTTTTCTACTGAAGAAAGACAGACATGAATATCTTGGATCACATGGGGGAAAGTATATTATGAGGACATTATTTTTCTGTAAATGAACTTGATGCTTTATTCTTGATCATATTATTTGTAATTTGTATTATTATGACATGACATGTCAATATGATAACAAACTCTATCCATCCATCCATCCATCCATCCATCAGCTATAGTCAGACCATCATTCATGGAATTTGATATAAACCATTACAGTTCTCAAAAGTTACTGTCCAACTGGCATTGTTGTTTTCTCACCAATGGTAATCAAACATTCAGTGCTTGGCATGTGTAAATTCTGGACCCTTATTTGGAGCTCTTTTTTTAAACTTGAAATGCAGACAGCACTCATTGTATTGCAAGGCAGAGACATACAGAACACTAAAGCATACATTGCTTTGATCTTTGCTGCTCTGGCTACAGGTTTGGGTTCAGTAACTTCAGACACAGAGTCGGGTTTGGCACCACCTGCTCTCTCACGTCGGTTCTGCTCTCTCCTTGCTTTCCTCTCTCACCTTTGTCCATGGTTCATGGGAAATAAGGCCTCACAATGGGACGCAGGGCCTGTGTCTCATGTCGGTTTTGTGTGTGCTGTAGAAGCGATCAGATTACGTTGCAGACGGTGGACAATAACAACATGTAAATGAGTCTGGATGGAGAGAGAAGAGGGCTGTCCAGCGGTGTGGAGAGAACAGATCCGTATTAGCGGAATTGATCCTGGCCGGTACTCTAGGGACAGGACTCAGTGACTGGACACTGTTTATTCAGCCCTACTCTGGTTTCCCAGTGGGGTCAGAAACGATTTTGGTGACTAACAGTTTGGATTTGTCTCGAGCGATTCTGTCTATTTAGGAGCTCAGCAAAAGACTGTTTTACCTGACAGCTGCTCTGCTGACTGGACGGTTTGCTGCGGTGCTGAGTTTGCCTAAGTGTCTTTGAAATACATCTTTGAAGTGTAGTTGTAAGATTACATCACTGTAATTTTTACCATTAGCGTGTCTGTCAAAAGCAGACACACCTTTGTGTAGGTAGTGCTTTTCAAGAGAAACGTACAGGTGACATGAGTAAGCCAAATCCAGTTTGACAAGTGTCTGGGTGTTCTTGCAGTGACCACAAAAAAGATTTGAGCTTTTGCTTGTCAGCCTGAGAAGCACCCGGTGCAGACTGACTAACTACACTAGTAAGTTTACATGAGCAGTTATGATTGAACCATATAGGTTTCTGCGTAGTCTTCCTCTCTGAACTATTAACATGACAGTTATAGAGCCTGTACGTATATACACATACATGCACTATAATTCAAAATTTGGGGTGAAATTTCAAGTACTGTTACTTGATGTTTTTTTCAGTGTAATTTATTTCTGTGAATATTCAACAGCTGTTAACCCAAAAACATAACATGCATCATTGCAAATGTAGTAAAACACAATCAGAATAGAGAATTCCTTCATATTATCACAGTTTTTTTACAGGCTGTACAGTGTAAATATGTATGCATTATATGTATGCATGTAATTTGTGTATGTTCTATATATATATATATATATATATATATATAAACAACTACTCATGTGCACGTTTGTTTATGTTTTGATGTCAAAACCAAAGAAATGCACAATAATTTCAACTTTCGCCCTGTTTTCTTGCACCGTCAGGTTTTTTATAATGACCTGCTTTTTGATGGTTATCAGCATATTGTTGCGCATATAAACGCTCTCAGTGTTTTACTGAGTCTCTCAACAGCACTTTTATCCACACCTTCAGCCTTCCTGCTCGTAATCAACCACCAGAACAACACGCTCTACACATTCCTGACAATCCTTCACTGACTGCGTGAGGTGCATCAGAGCAAAACACAGATTATCATTAGCCAGGAAGTGTAATGAGGATTTTTGTAGTGTAAATGTCTAAAAAGTGCTTAAAATTAATTTCAAGCCTAAACTGTAAAAGGGGTAAAAACCGGCATGGCCAAAGTAATGCACTGATGTATACTGAGCTAGCTTGACAAAACGTAATTTTTATTTATTTTTTTACTTTTTTATTGATTTTTAAGAGCCTATAAACAAAGCCCTGCTTCACAATAGTGCAGACAGTGTCCGGCTTCTCTGCATTTACAGGCAGTGAGATACATTTGGGCAACAGAAAGAGAGTTGTGTTGTAAAATGTAGGCAATGACGTGCAGTTTTCACACAAAGGCGTCATGGATAGATAAAGTAGTTGTCTTTTTCATTCATACTCAACCCAAGTCGGTATGCACACATATACACGCACACACACACATCAGTTTTAAAGTATTTGTTCACATCAAACTCATACACACCTTCATAACAGTTAGCTTTGAGACATTGCTTAGGTCGATTAAGTCACACACTGCAAACCAGTAAAAATGTAATGGGTTTCATCGTCTCTCGGGGGACAAATACCTTTCTGGAGCCCTTGACTAAGAACCAAAGGTTTTTATTTATTTATTTATTTATTTTTTGTAACATCACCATATATCATAATACATTTTGTGACCTAAGGGTGGCAGTATTGGATCTACCCCAGTGATTCTTGCAGCGCACACGAATGAAGCTCTAACTGTGATGCCTTGAGAAATCAAGATGTAAAATATAGACTCTAAATAAATGATATATAACATCTTGAAAATGCATAAGACATGTTTTTGTACAATATGTTAAATTAGAGTTTATTTTCTTACTCCATATACTTTTTCATACTCCAAAACTGTCTACAAAATGTATTTTTAGTAACATTAGTTACTCTATTAACTAACATTAACAAACAGGCCTATATTTGTTACTGTAATTGTAATACTGTAATTTTAACTGTAAATATTTATTAATCTTTGCTAACATTAGTAAATAAATCTAAAATGTTCATACAGTAGGTAATTGAACTAATATTAACGAATACAGCTTTAGATTTGATTCATTTGATAATGTGTAAGAAAATATTGAAATGAACATTAAATGAAATGTATAAATGCTTAATAAAATATTATCAATTTACACATAACAACTATAACAAATTAATGTGAATAAATGGAACCATATTGTCAAGTGATACCTTTATTTATTTATGATCTGGTTTAAATTTATGCTTAAAACAAGAATCAAGCAATCTATGAAACCTAATCAGCAATATCCTCAAAACAGGAAAAAAAGAAAGAAAGAAAGAAACGGAACAGATATGTACATATAAATTCACATGAGAAATGTAGAATATGCCATAATATTGTTGTGCCGAGATGCCACAGGTGCACTCCAACCAGCATCTACAGGGTTAACAACAATGAAACCACTCAGATTGGAATAAAGGAAGGAGGAAAAGTTCCCACACTTTGGCTCTATTTTGTTTCTCTCTTTCTTTTCTTTCTTTTCTGAATAGTGCCAAGATAGGCTGATGTAAAGCCCAATGCCATGAATGAAATAAGGGGAAGAAAAAGAAAAAGGAGTAAATTGAACACACTTGACTTCTGTAACTCACCTGTTAGTAAAGGGTTTTGTTTTGCATTCATTAGGTGGGCAGGTTGCTGGCCCCTCCCTTAACTTGTGTGAGTTTCCCAGGTAAGGCCGTGTAAAGCCGTCAGAGCGGAGATAGAGGAAGAAAGCGAGAGAAAAAGAAAGAAGGGAGGAGAGTTCCCACCACCTTCATTCGTCGTTCTCACAGGAGCCGATTGGCCAGATCTTGCCTCATCGTTGTAACCTGACCTACCCAGGCATGAAGGCAGGTGTCTGCAGCCCGGATACAAGAGAAGCAGCGCACACGTATAGACGAGAGGTGGGAAAGTTAAAACAAGTTTCACCTTATATTGTTCCTTCTGTCACTCTAAAACAAACAAGACATGACCCAGTAAATACTGAATATAATGCAACTAAGCCCAGCGATACAATAGTGTGTTATCGTACGCTCTTCAGATCTTCAGTAACATCCTCCTTTCCTATAGTGTTCTGGCCATTCATATGATGAAATTCATAGTACAATGTAAGATTGAGTCTGCTTTTATATCAATGCTGCTCCAGCTGGTAACGTGACATTCATCCTGCCCCGAGCCATCAGACACCACAGGCTTCCTGCTTTGGGTTTCGACCAGACACGTTTCTCATGCTTCACAAAAAGTTGCACGTATGGAATTGCTGCCACTCGTATAACTCGATGACGAGTAGTAGACAAATATTTAACCATTTGAAGACTCCTTTGAACTGCAATACTTTGAGTCTGTTGACTGTGGCTATCTTTGCAGTGGACTTTGATCTGAAGTGGTGACCATCTGAAGCCCTCAGATGTGGTAACACTGACGTATGCATGGGAAAATAGGGGCATGACAAATCTATCTATCTATCTGCACAATAATTTCAAATTTCACCCTGTTTTCTATCTATCTATCTATCTATCTATCTATCTATCTCATATTCTTTCTATTAAAATCTATCTACCATGCATCCATCCATCCATACAACGAACAATTCCACTGAATTTCATCTCCATATGATATCCACTATCTATCCATATATCTAAAATATATGCAAACAAACATTTTTTAGTGGAAAAGTGCTTTTTATATATTTATTAGCTTTGGATTAAAATGTCTGTTACACTATTAAAAAATGGATTACTGATCACTGAAAGGTTCTTCAGGCAATAAAAAAATGCTCTTGTATGGCATAACAACCCCATTAATTTTTACGATAAAAAATTAATTAATAATTATTAATTATATATAATTAATAATTAATATAATTAATAATAATAATTAATAATTATTATTATTTTTTATTATTATTATATTAAAAAAGTATATAGTTTATATAAATATAAATCGAATAAAGTGTAATGGGGGTTTAAAAAGCTATTTACCAATATAGCAATCCACCCATCTATCCAGTTATAGACATATCTGGCTTTAAATGAGTTTTTTGTTCACAGTCACACACACACGCACACAGTATCAAACAAACACTCATGAGACGGCTAGCGAACACTCGTGTGAGAGTGTTTACTGCAGTCTGAAGAGCTTTATCACCATTCACTGTCAGCTGCTGTGCCCCAACCACACCCATCCCACTATATACCTCACACAAAACACAATGCCTTCAGCCATTAACTAAATGACAGGGAGCATTCAGTCCTATAATAATATCTCCTTAATATGACCTCAGCCATGACATGAACTGGAGTGGATGAAAAATAGCCAAAATCGCCAACTCTCCAGTTTGTCCTCGATCATGCATGATTTGCATGTATTGTCTGTGTATTGTTATCCAATCCGGATGGTGCATTGTAAAAACGTATATATCTTTTGAAGGATGAGAGAGGTCTTTGTATTGTGTGTTTTTAAGTGTGCGTGTGTTCGTCTGTGGGTGCCTCGGGCTTCCTCATCTGACTGTTAAAGTGTGTCAGCGCGAGAGGGAGGCGGAAAGCTGGCCTGTGTGCCGCTGGGAGCGTGTGTGCGTGTGCTTATGGGTGTGTGTGTGTGTGTGTAAGGCTGCTGACGGGACTTGTCACTATCAGTCCCACAAATCTCTGGCACCGGGTATGTTGACACTCTGCCCGAGGGGGAAGGAGCCGGCAGAGGTTGAGGAGAGCAGCGGTTTCCCACGGCTGAAGCTCACCCGCCTCAGCCCTGCCTCTGCATTCCTAGGCTGCCAGCACTCTGTAAATGTTTGGACAGCCTTGAACAAATAACACACCTTGAAAGGCACAAGTACAGGCTATTTTTCCCTTTTCTTATTCTCTCTCACACTCTCCCTCTATCCCACCTCTTCCTCGCTTACTGTTTAACTCTCCTCTGCCCACCGCCCGACCGCAGACGCTGCCTCCTGCCTCTCTTTAAACTTGTCTGTCAAAGATATGACGTGTAAACACGAGTCTAGCATACGGGTGCATGCAAGCATGGATACACATGCTACACATCTCCAAGACTGCCTTACAGATGGTCTCTGTCTCTCACTTTCACCAGCACATCATTATTTTGTACATTTTACAGAAAAGGGACTTTTCATCTTAAACAAACATTCAGTCATCATTTATTTCGTCCTCAAGATGCTCTAAACTTGTTTTTTTTTTTTCTCCTGTGGAAAACAAAAGAACATTTTTTTAGGTAAGAATATTGTTTTACATTTTTAATATATATATATTTTTTCCATTATACAATGGAAGTCAGTAGGGTCTCTCCGAACATCTAGTATATGTGTGAATATAAATTAATGAATGAATGTTTGGAACAATACGAGGGTGCATTTGGAGGGAACTGTTCAAGTACAAAAAATCTGGACAAAATCACTGAGCTGTTTGTCTGTGATTATTAATAATATACTTTATATATACTGTATCCACACACACATATATATATATATATATATATATATATATCCTTTTGATCTTTCATCTGAAAAATTCACAAAAGTCTAACCTATCACTGAAGTAAAACAATTGAAAGTGGGGAGAAAATGTTTTTCTCCAATGCATGTTGGCAACAATTATTGGGACCCCTGGAAATTCTTATGAGTAAAATATCTCTGATATATTCCCATTCGCATTCATATTCACAAAAGTGAGCACTCCAGGGTCATTATGAACATATCCAGCCATGGCTTCCTGTTATACAGAAATATAAATAGCCCAAATTCCCTTAATAATGGTCTCTGATCTCTTATCAAATTTTCTCCAAACTACTCATGAAAACTCATGGCTGCAAAATATAGCATTGCATATATGAATACCTTAAAACTACATGAGTGTAGCAACTAATACATAAACTAACTAACTAACTAACTAACTAAAAAACAAATATAAATAAGTATATAAATAAATAATAGGTTTTAAAATATAACAGTAAATGCATTAAAACTAAATGAAGGTAGGAACTAAAACAAATCTAAACAAAACTAATACTATATATATAAAAAAAAAGTACCTATGCTTTCGATGTTTTGAACCAACATTAAGGTAGAAAGTTCAACTGTATTAGCTGTAAAAGGTTATTAACTTGGTACATTTGTATCATTGTAATGGATCTAAATAAGTATTAGTCATCACCCTGTTGTTTTGTGTTCAATCTTTTCAGGTTTTGTTTTCAGTCACAACAGAACACGACTAACAGTGCAGCTCTCTGCTTAAAAAGTACATAAATAAGGGGAAATCTGAAGCTCCCATGACCTAAGCATAATGTGCATGCTTCAAAGCCAGGCCCCTATGTGGAAAATGCAGAGCACCGAGTATGACAATCTGATGATTAGTAAGTAAGAAGCAGGGAGGTAAAACACAACTAAGCATGTAGTAGTATATTTGATAGGAGCGGGCGTGAAATGGGTTTATATGGGCTAACTGCAAAAGCAGCTGATAACTGAGAACTATTTATTCATAGTTTAGGCTTGTTCTGTAGAAAAGGGACTCCGGTTTAAAATGTCATGTATTTATTTTTACATGCAAGGACAATTGGAGAAACCATGGAATTTTTCTGCTTTAACACAAGACATGAGTTGTTGTGAAATTCGAATCTGAAATGCATTAGAAATAAGTAGTACAAGAAGAAATCTATCAGTGATGCCTCTGTAATGGAAGATTTGTATGAGAAAAAACTGGATGAATGAATAAATAAAAGAACAAAAATAAGATTACGATGTAATAATATTACAAAACAGGGCCTGCAACCGAAATTTTGAGAAAATGAGGTGAAAGGTAAAATAAGGTAGGCTACTTAACCTTAAAAATAAAATAAAATACATAATTTAATTAATTCATTCAAAAAAATGGCTAGATTACGAAATAGGCTAGGGCCTGCAGCAAAAAGGGAAAATAAGTAATAAATGACTAAAATTACATAAAGTAAAAGAAAAAAAAATAGAGAGAAAGATAGAGAAAAGAAGGTGAAAGGTGAAAGGAGTTGATTAACCTTTAAAAAATGCTGATTGTCAACTTTAGGAGGTTTCGTATGAGCTTTGTCATTACTAATACTAATTCTAATTTCTACAAATAAAAATAATAATAATAATAATAAACTGTTTTTCTTGTGGTAAACATTAAGTTAAAATCAAAATTGATAAAATTACACATGTGGTTTAATGTGGTGTAATGTAAGGTGGAATATGTTCATTTCACAGTTGCCACTGTTATTCATTAGGGTCTATGTAGTAGCTAGTTTATATAACTTATGCCTACATTTCTTTATTTTTCTTCTCAGGTTATAGTTTTGTAGAAAAGAAACCTGACGCCACAAACACACCCACGCACGCGCGGGTTGATGTCAGACGGCAGCTGAGAGATCCTGATGCTACTCGCGCGCAGTAAATCTCACGTCACCGATCGGAGGACACGTTACACTACCGCTCTCTGGCAGAGGCCAGTCAAACGCCGCTCTGTTTTCACTGTCGAGAGGCCTCCGGCTGCATATTTCTGTAATTAGGGTTTTATGCTCAGCAGTTCTGCAGCTGTGCTGACATTTGGGTGTCGCCCCCCTGTTTCTCACGGTCCCGCTGCCAATGCTGCTCGACCGCTGGTCACTGGCCAAGACTGAGGTCCATGTGTCAGACTGAAGGTGCTTTTTCAAATTATATTCCTGGCAATGTGATGCCATGTCAAGGTCACCTCGCAAAACCGCAGAGGTGCTTTTAACAAGTCGTCTTTTAAGTGACATTATGTGGACAAGACTTTTTAAAACTAACTGTGCAAAACTCATCACCAGAATTTTGGACCATGTTTCCAGTGCCAAGACTGGGCATTTGCTGTGTATTTGCTATAGAGTTGCTTACTGGCATAAATAAATAAAAAAATATACCTAAATATGTAGGTATAATTTGTTTTTTAATGTATACCACACACTGTCCTAAAAAGATGCAATGCAAGCAATTTGAAGTTTGAATTCTGAAACTGCTGCTTAACTTCACACAATCACATCTAGTAAATATCCTATATATGAGTCATAATTATACAACTATCTAGTAATTATGAGTCAGAGACTTTCTTCTTCTTTTTTACACTTTACAATTACTGTAGGGTCCATTTGTTATCATTAGTTAACAGGATTACATGAACAAACTATAAAACATTTCTAAAAAAATTATTAATCTTGTTCATTTAAACATTTACTAACTGATAAAAACAAAATTTGTATCTGTGAATATTACTTCACAGAATTATGTTCAGGTAAACTAATAGATGTATTAATGTAACAAAGACGAAAAAATACTATAATAAAATTAGTGCTTTAATAGTTTATGCACTGAAAAATAATTTAGCTCATGGCACTTTTGAGCAAATTGAATAAACACCTGATGCACATTCTTCATTTAGCATTTAGAAGTAAAAATATTATATTTAATTATACAACTCATAAATAAAACAGTAAAACAGAAAGTAAAAGTAAATAGAAATAAATAAATAGATTGAATAAAACAAAATGACCATGAACTTAAAATAATTCTCAGGCAATCTTGTACCCCAAATCAAATACAAATCTTCCTTTAAATATAAGCTTTCAAGGTTTTAAGTAAGCATGGATGGCTTGCAATCACTGTCTCGGCCCAAACTTTTAATACTTATGTTTACAAGTAGCAAAAAAAGGCATTTGAGTAACATAAACAGTTCTCCTCTTTAGCTGCATGCTGAAGCTTTCCAAAATGTCCTAATAAGCCATTCCCACTGAGAGTTTACTCATTATAGTGTAATCGCAGGACTTTAGCTGAATGACCTTTTGTGTCCCCAGAGAGCTGTTAAGCAGCAAAGCAGCATGTTGAAATGTATGTTCGGTGCACTATAATGGCACCATATGTTGCTACTTCAGGACCTGACAAAAGAGTGAAAAGCACTGCTTCCAACACGAGGCAGTTCATAAGCCAAGAAAATGTTTTCATTTCTAAAATTCTGTATAATATTGGACATAATAGCATGCAATTAAAAAACAGAGGGTATGAATCAAAGAGCAATTTAACCGCAGATAGCTGCAGAGCTTGGATGAGTCAGGGAGGTCGGAAAAGGTCAGGGTGTCCCCCTGTGTCCGCCAGCGCTCAGCTGTCCTCCCGGAAACCCCGGTCCAGCTGCTGCCCATTACAGCTGGAATGTATCCTTGGATCGGATGCCAGCAGTGTACTAGCATATTATTAATGTGGTGACCACCAGCCTCGGCCACTTGTGAGATATTAACATTTCACACACAGATCCTTCCCATGAACCCCCACCCGCCCATGCCAATGTCAGAAATGCCCACAGCAACTGCTGTGCATCTCTAACTCCACCAGGGGCATCTACACGATAACAGGACGTGTCAACAAGCAGGACAACTGAGACATTTTTTAGATTTTAACATTCAATTTTAATTAATGTACCTACCAATGAGTCAAAAATGTAGGTGAAGAGCTTGAGATGAAATAAGTTTGGTAATGTGCAAGTAATACTTCACAATATAGGTCCCATTCGTTAACATGAAAGATATTCCTAGTGTTTATTAGTTAATGCTAAATTCAACATTTGCTAACACATTATTACATACAAAAAATATATATATTATGCAATATTATTTAATGGACCTGAGCTAATGTGAACTAATAAAGCTTCTTATCAAAGATCAATAAAACAAATATATTGCTCATTATTAGTTATTGTAATAGGACCTTATTATAAAGTGTTAGAAATGTGTAAAGAAAAGAAATATCTTTGTAAATCAGCATTTTTTTTATTGTGTGTATTTTTCAGTCCAGCTATAATTTGGAAAATTAAGCAAGAAGTGTGAAAATACTATTGAATGTATTTACGAAACATATAATGGTAAATTTAGCCTTAACAAAAGAAAAATCTGGCATTTTGTAAAAAAAAAAAATGTCAGTGTTGTCATTTATAAAACAAAAATCCTTAATTTTATCATTTGAGATATGTTGGAAATGATGCTGTAACAGGACTGTAGGGTAAAAAAGTCACATAATTCTCCTGGGGTGCATATATGACCATTTTGGGACATGATTTGTTGACAAAAATAAAACAAATCAGAGTGTGAAAATGTGTTTTATCTTCTTTTTTTTAAACAACAGGTCAAGAATGGCTATAGTTGAAGAATGCGAATAGTTGAAGAAATGGATAATGTGCATACAGTTTTGCATCAAGCCATCAGTTCGGTCTTTGAGAGGGAATTTATTTATTAATATTTAATATATATTAATTTATTAATATTATATATTTAATATATATTAATATTTATTTATTTTTTGAATTTATTGAATAAATAAATAAATAATTTTGTTGGAAGGATAAGAGACTAAGTAGCAAACTACAAGGCTTGTATTTATGGTATGGTCCTCGGCACATAAAGTACTAGAAATTACGAAACAGAAGGTCTGGCCTCTTTAAACTACATTTTCAACTTCTTTAGAAACCAAGGAGCTGGGCCTATATGTATAACAAGGTAAAACAATACACTTACAATACATAACAAGCACTGGGCAATACAGAGTTCCGCTTCAAACAATCTCCTCTGTCATACTAAGCCATAGAGCACCTGGGCAGGGCATGCCATTTGGCCTAACGATACACTAAACAAAAAATTTATCTAGTAGACTCTTTAAATATTTTAAAGCTGCCTCCTAATTACAGCGAATGAAAAGCAAAATCAAAACGCTCAGTGCAGTAATTGGGCTCTTTTCTTTGATGCTTCTATAGATGCCATTGAATGTAGGGACCAAGCCAAACAAAACCAGTGCTTTCACTGACCCAAAGCTTTCTCCTAATTACAGCAGCTTTGTATAATACAGCTGTGCACCCCTTCCCCTTAGGGTTGCATCTACACAGTCCCAAATGAGGAGCGTTTCAAAGCATTTCTCCAGACACACAGGAAGGTAGTTTGCACACAGCCGACTATCAGAGATGACCTGATAGTGTGGCCGGTATCTGAGCAAGATATTCTCTGGATCACAGACGAGGAACAGATTTGGCTTGTGCAATATACAAAGTTGCAACAATTATTTAATGGTTTGGCCTGTTTGATTACAAGGCATTTGCTGTTCGTTTTAAGTGCAGAGGTCTGTGGGGGGAGAAGGACTGTGGGATGCGCTCCAGTGAAAGTGTACTTGCATATTCACACTTGTTCTACAGGCCACATTGCAGACATGTGCCAGCCTCGCAGGCGACTGAACACACAGAATACATCAGTCTGCTGTGATCTGGCAGTGAGTATCACTGGAACGTCACGGATAACATAGCAATGTGAGAAAAACATTTCATCTTAAAACAACAAGCTGTTAGTTTTGCACTGGGATTTATAAAATCACTGTTGATCTCATTTATACAATATATTATATCACTATCAATAAAAATGCATGTAATTTTAAATTTTTAACACTTTTATTGTAAGTTTTATTTATATTGTGTTTAGCATTATATCTCTGTCAATTCAGTGCATTGCAGAACAGTTATTATTTAACATTATATTTCAGCATTTATTTTAGTTTGTTTTATATAAAAAATCTTTTCATAATTTCACTACTGTTTTCAGTGATTTTCACTGATTTCAGTTTTCGTGATTTTAAAAGTAAAAAACTGTAAAAATGCTACAGCAAAATTCTGTTAACGGTAAACAGTACATTTCCATGCTACAGTGAGTTACTGTAATTACATTTATAGTAACCGTGATTTTAAAATAAATGTGAAATTTGATACTGTTAAAATAAAATAGGGAAAAGTCATTATATAATTCAGAGTGGGAAACGATTGCTTTTCTTTCAGTATTTTTCCCACCTTTATTTTCAGGTTTGCACTAAAACCACTTGACTTTCTTATACTGAGGTTTCAAGACATTGCATTTTGCCCACATCCACATTTAGGATGCCGCTTCCTTTACAGAAAGAGGAAATGGTTTAACAGTCCAGTGCAATGGCTGCTTAGTGAGAATATAGTGTGCATTCAGCTTCAATGGACGTCCAGTTATATAAACTATTTGTTCACATGGAGTGGGTCTCATCATGGGGGACGCCATGTTAAGATCACATGACCAGCCTTCCTGAAACAGGTTGATTTGTACAAAGCTCATTGTTCTAAAAAAGCCAGGTGTGCTCTGATCCTACGCGTTGTGATTAGTCGAATACTGCAGGGTTTTAATGGAACTGTTACGCCACTTACCCCCTGTGTCCCGGTGCTATGACACAAAACCAATAAAACAATCATTACAAATGAGGCATATGTTGCAGTGGGGACATAATTACTGATTATAATGACTTAGTTCTGTCTTTTTACAGTATGCATCATGTTGCATCGTACCTTGTTAACATGACCATGGAGAAATGGCAGACAACAAACGCTACACTACACTGCACAAAATTTGCGTTTGAATAGTAAGTAGCAGGTTCTTTTAATAAAGTAACATAACTAATTTAAAGGTTGTTAGTCAGAAGCGCCAGACTGCCCTTGCAAAGTCAGAACTGCCCCACTTTATAATCTTTGTGTCGCTGAACACACTCTAATATTCGGGTTGAACTGTTCTGGAATAGAGTTGTAAATACAACTTAACCCCTGATTCCTAGTTGTGTCCTCATTATGTCCACAAAGTAGTTTCATTTTCACCACGAAACACAGCGTCTCTAGAACATGGCGCCGGCAACAACACTACAGTGAAAAATAGTTCCCCCTTCTTTCTTTGCGTAAACATTTGAGCGGTGTTTGAAAATAAACCCACTCTGTGACATAGAGAATTGGGGGCGTGTTTAAACGAGCCATTTTAGGAAGGTGTGGACAAGTCATAACTTTTATAAAAAATATGTCTTTGCTTTTGAACCTTTTCAACTTTAGGGATCTTATCTATGCACTACCAGCTTGTAACACTCCAAAGAGAAAGGAAAAATCGATATCGCATCATATGACCCCCTTAAGACAAATGTACACAATTTCAGAGCGCTCAGAGCAGCCGCACAAACTGCGTCTGTGAATAGGCCAGCTCTGTTGAAAGGCATTTGCAGGCAGAGAAGTGGAGCAAATGTGCTGGTGTGTGAAGCCGGCGGAGAGGCCTAGCTGAATGCGGCTCTGCCAAACCTCTCTTAGAGGCCACGCACGGCCCCTTTCAGAGCCGGCCCAATCGCCTCTAATCTCTGACCCCATCAATAAGATGTATTCAGACTCCATCAAACAGCCGAGCTGCTGTGCAGGCGGGCAGAAACCGCTGGGGGAGAACCATGGGAAACACTCCTTTAATTGTCCCTCGACCTTTTTAAAGAATATTAAGCTGCATTAGTTGTCTATGAGCCTTTCTTTCCTGGCCTTTCTTTTGGAGAGGGCTACAGCAGCCCACTCAGCCAACAGGCCATTAAACGTGACAGGTCTTTGTGGAGAGAGGAGAAACACACGGCGGAGATGAGGCTCGGCCGCTGTGCATGAGGAGGGCAGCGAGAGGTTCTGGTTTACATCAATCCTATCAGCCCACACGGACGACTACATATCTAGCATGAATAATTCTCTGTCTACCACAGGCTCCCGCTCAGCTGCCGCCAACTTTGCGCTTCTACGCATATCCCGAACGAGACGGGCGCTAAAGAGCGTAATTGCTGTATGATGGTTACATTTCCCAGTCACACTCTCCATGGTGAGCGTTATCGTTATTATAGACGTTGCTAGAAACCTACGACCCACTCAAGTTATTCCCCAGCGGGAGATAGGCTGTTTCAGAGAGGAATGTGATGACGTTTCTGATGAGTTGCAGTGTAGGATCTAACCTGTGGAATGCAAGCGTATTAATAGACTAGAGTCTTACCATGCATCACTAATTAATACTTAAACAAAACTGTATGAATCTGAATGAAAATGTATAGTGCTTATGACTTCATATAAGAGTCCTATTGTATTTTTGATGATTGCAGGTTCATAATTGTAACCTAATTTCCTCATTTCAACTTTAGTCTTTAAAACTGTGGCTATACACAGGATGATTTCGGTTCTGTATCTTATATATATATTTATATATTTCAATTCCAACATACCACAATTGCAACTTTTTCTCACAATTGTGAATTCATAACTCACAGCTGATACGTTTCTCGTAATTTTGACTATACCTCTTAGTTGCATTCATATCTCATAATTGTTACTTTTTGTTACAGCTGCCACTATATATCTTATAAAAAGAACTGTTTATTTTAACTGTAACTTTACATATCTCGCAACATTACAAAAACATTGGATTTTACAACTTTATTTAATTGCAATTTTATTTTTCACAATTGAAAAATTTTAATATCACATCTTCAACTGAATATTTCACTTGCAACTTTTACCTCACAATCACTATGTTTATATACCGCATTTGCAAGAATCTCTTACAACATGTTAAATCTCAGAATGGCAAATGTATTCTGCAGTTTTTATCTCAATCAGTGTTAAATCTCACAACTGCAACTTTCTGTCTGTCAGCACATCTCACATTTTCTACATTAAATCCAACAAATGCTTCTTTAAATAATATATCTCACTTATATCTTTATACCACACTATTGTCGCTTTAATTTGTTCACAGTAATTTATCATATTATACACTGTATTCTATGCTCTGAAGCAGAAAAAGACTTCATTTAGTTCTCTTTGTCCCAAAACATGCAATGATTTTTTTCAATGCACATTGCTCTTTTCTGCAAATTTCTGCAAAGCAGTCAATGGTAAAAGGATAATTTAATTCGAAAGAACAGCAGACTCATGGGCAGATGCATCTGACAAGCATTTGGAGAGGTTAAAATGATGTTTTGCAACCTTCCTTAGTTTGGGGGGAAATTGTTATTGTGAGCTTAAACCACCCAGTGAATAGCTGCTTTCTGAGTAAATTATGCATCACCTCCTTTTCACGTGTAGTGTGTTAAAAAGCTTGCCTTGACCTTCTGACACCAAGCATAGAAATTCAACATAAAGCTCTTATAGAATCCCAAAATGGCATATGTTCCATTGAATGGAGGGTCCATTAATCAACAACCATTAAGCTCTAAATAGGCAGATTTTGAAGTGTTTATATGATGCAAAAAATCACCTTGTCATCTTTTAAATGACCACAGATATGAGAGGAGAATGACGCCAGAGATGGACAGATAGGGGGGAGGGAGGGTCTTTGGTGGGGTTGGGTGGGGCTCTATTTTAGCCGTGACACAAAGGCGTTGCTGTGCAATCAGCGCTGTGTAAAATTGGTGCTCTGTGCCGGGCACAATGGGGCACAAAGGCAGGGGGCTGGTGGCCCAGTCGGGAGCGCAAGGACACATCTGTGAACAGAGCCTGCACAGCCCCGCTCAATATGGGCCCTCATCACATCTGTAGTGGTCCAGCCGCGGCTTCCGCAAGTCCGTCGCACAATAGGAGCTCTCAGCAAATCCTTTGTTGTGACTTTCAAGGCCCTTTTTAGCCAAAATCTTAAATATTTCATTAGGCCCCCTTCGCCCGCTCCCATTCTTCAGGTCTATTATGAAGAGGCGAGCTGCGCTTTACCCTGAAATCCATTCCTCAGAGGGTCAACAAAAGACTTCTTCAAATCTGTTTGAGTTCTGATGCAATCCTGTTGCTCCACAATCATGCCAATGTTTAAGTTTCAAACTGGGAAAAAAGAAGCTTAACTTACTTTTATCTCTTTTATGTGTTCACATCGCACGTTCATATGGATGGACCTTAATGAAGCTGTGACTTAAAGTTGATAATAAAAAAATATCTGTAATTTGAGATCCAAAATTGCTCTTTTATCACAATTTGTGCTTAAAATGCCCAATTATTGTTTGATTAATGTCTGAAGTAACATTTCAATAGATGACTGAAGCAAGACATATTTGGAGAAAGGTTAAATGGATGGATCTGAATAAACGTTTTAATTTAATTTTTTTTTATAATAATTATTATTAATTTTTTTTTTTTTTTAAATGTCTATTTAATTCGCCTATATTTGTGCTTCAAATACATTTGGTCAATAGATCTGAATAATTTTCAATGTTATTTTTTGCAAAGAAAAAAACCCCATAAAATAAAATGATAGCTTTTAAATAAAAAAAGTCATAAAAAATATAATATTGCTAAATAAATCACATTATTATGACTCAATTATTAAACATTTTAATAATTCATTTTTATAGACAACTTGAGAGATTCAAACTAGTTTCTAAACTGAAAGAAAATGTGAATGACTTACGCAATTATTAATAATTCATAATTAATTCGAAAATGACCTACTAAATCATATTCTAAGTTATTACATTTTCGGATGCTCATCCATTAAAGTGTGTTTGCTTCTAGTTTTCATTCGCCAGCTTCGCGATCATAGACTACGAGCAGAAGATGATAAACCACTCCCATACAAATATTAAACACTTGTTAATAACTTTTGCCTCTGTGGCGCAAAGAGCTCTGTCAGCCTCGCTAAACAGGTCTGAAAAGGATTTGCCTTTATGTGAGGCCTTAAACTGCCGTGCTGATTTGGCCGATAACAATGAGCAGGCTTTTGTCGGGGTTGAGGGGGCCTTGATTTATCCAACACTTTAAGCAGCCCTAATGAATAATTCAATGTTATCATTCAACTTGCCGCTCAGTTATTATGTTTTGATTCTTTTTTTTCACACGTGAGGGAACCGGCCGGACAGGGGGTATCGTGCAGGGGCACCTAGGGGGAAGTAATGCACAGCATGGGACAAAACAAGAAAGGCCCCGGCGCAGGACTCTGGCTGTCAGCTTGATAAATATAATGTGTCACCAATTAAAAACTCATTGCCATTCTCTAATTCAGCCAGCGCCTTGTTAACCGCTGCCTGGCAGGGAGGCTCCCGCTCTGTCCCGGCCCCTGCTACCAGCACCCTCCATAATAGAGGGTCTGCTTTTCCCATCCTTTAAAACCACATCCCCTTTCCATTGGCATGTAAATAAGACATTCATTCAGCACCACTTTTTCCATCCGAGGCAGAAAAAAAAAGACCATCAATGTCTTTGACTCAAATCTTTTTTTCTCCAGAAAACAAAGAATTCTATAGTTTCAGATTTTTTTACGCCAAAAAAAAACTTTTCTTGCCTTTCTTTTAGGGCATTCTCATGTTAATGCTGTTGACACAACTTTGGGCAGCGTGGGTATACAACGCATATGAACCCTAGCAGGAGTCCATTACAGAAATGCCATTTAGCAAGCTGTTTCTGTGAGAAAGTCAAACGTTTAAGAGGCTTTTTTCAAAGCGCCTGAGAATCAGTGCTTCACAGGAGCAGCGGGAGGCCTTTTTTGAGAGTTTCCCTCAAACTAAAGGCTGTCCAGGTCCCTGATGTTTGCTAACCGGAGTCAAAAGAGCCAGAACGCATAAGAATGCTGTTTATTCGAAGCGATGTGTAATGGTTTGTCCTCTAGGACTTTTGCACTCCACTGCTTCTTCCTTTAATCGCTATGTGCTCATTCAAAGTATTCCTTTGGTCTCTGCTTTTGCCTTGAAGTGTTAGAGTCTTGTTTGTTTATTTATTTATTCATGCATTTGTTTATTTATTGTTATTAAAATAATGCCAAGGGTTCCTAACATACAAATTAGAGCAGTCAGGTTAAAGGTCAGAGGAAGAATCGCGGGGATGGATCAGTTAAGTCAACGAGGTGTCAGTTTGTCAGCATAGCTGTCTAGAGAGGCAATAAGTCTGGTTTGGGAGATTGTTTACAAAATCAGCTGGAATTATTAAATTGGATCTATATAATGAATAATAATAATATATATATATATTATATACATATAAGTATTTGTTAAATTATTTTAAAGTATGCCTTGTTCTCCGATCATAAAACAATGCCATGAGATACACTTAAATATAACTTCAGCATTAATAATAATCAATAAAGGAAATTCTGAGTAAAATAATAAATGAGGTTGATTAAAAAATGTACCACCCATCACTGTCAGCTCTTGCTTTTATAGACTAAATAAACGGCTGTAGTATTCAACTGCATGCAGCAGATGCTTTCAATGATAGCTGAATTTTTATTAATTTATTTTATCCAGATTTGTATTTAATACAATTTGAAAACTGAAAATGTGTGGAGTAAAAGCCTCATGTATGAAACAATAGGCAGGAAAAAATGATCATATTTAATACATTTATGGCTCTTACATAGCATAATATAGCTAGAATGTGATATGATTATATTCAGAGGCCCAAACTAATTGTACAAATACGCAATTTGGTGCAGTTGCTGATATTTGTATGATAAATAATACATAAAGTATGTAATATAAAGTAAGTATTAATAGGCTGTAATGTAAATCAATGAGATTTTTATAACAGTATAAAAGACTACTTACATAAAATGCATGTAAATATCAGTTCATTAATCTATATCTGCCAATAATATGTCTGAATGCTTGCTTTTATGATCAAAGCACTGTAGTTTGTATTGTTGAGGGGAAAATATAATGTAATGGCATACAATGATAACCGGATGTTCCTTACAAACGTGAGGTATCATATCTGATATGATAACAATTTGCATAGTAAATATGGTAAAGCAGGCTTTGTCATATTTACGTGACTCAAAAACAATCAGCAGAATGCCACGAATGCTTTCAAAGAGGAATTTATATTGATCTAGGATATTATTAATTATTATATAGAAATGTCCACCCCGAGTTTATTAAATTATTTAATTTGTTAATTATTTATTCTTATATTTTACTTTCTTTACTTATTTTTCCAGATTATTCATTTAATATAATCTTTCATATCAAAAATATTGATCCAGGCTCTTTTTGCATGCTATATTCAGATTGTGACATACAGAAATACACATAAGCGCAGTGCCTTCCGCAACAATCGCTGTTCTCCATTGATGTGTCTTCAAAGAAACCTTCACTGATTATGAGCCACTGTTTTTCACATCCGCTCTGAATCAGCGTGGCCCTTGGCATGCAAAGATGAGGGGCCAGCTGTGTTTTTGACACACAGTGGAAAGAAAGAGAGAGAGAATCATAGAGTAATATATAATGCCTGCTTGTGTCTCTTCTCAAGCCTCTCTCATACAGTCGTACAGGAATGTGGAATATTCCATCTAAAAGGGCCTAAATAAGTGTTTCCAAGCTGTTTTCAGCATTTCAAAGACTGTCTGCCAGAAGCATTGAATTAAGGAGAGCGTGCCCCTCTCCCCAACCGAAGCCCACCCCGCCGCCCCACCAGCCGCACGGCTCAAAGCCCAGGCTCATTACTACTGTCACACCGGCAGTGGAGAGGCTTGGCACAGCCTCGTGTACTTAATTGAATTAGACATACCCGCTTGTTTAGGCATTGTGCGATGGCATGAGAATCCCGCAGCCTTTTTCCATGATAAAAACGAGAGGCCTCGGCAACACTTGTCAGCAGATCTAAGCGTTCCGATTGGGGCGTGAAACTGTAGAGCCTGAGGCAAGGTGGCACGGAAGAAGACACACAGGAGCATCTTTTCACAACCTGGAGAGGTGCCCGCCAAGGAATGCTGGGAGCAGCGTGTTAGGGCACTGTATCCATGCTCCGTAATCACACAGTAATCAGTGTCTGACTAAGATATGACCACGTGTTCAACGTCTGGGTCAACAATGATTGTGTATGGAGTCTGTTTCCAAAAGCATATATTGCAGTAATTTTTAGCAAATAGATTTATGGGAATCCTGTAGGAATATAACAATATTAATTATTCTGCAAGATAAGCCAGTTATTATTTTAATGTTATGATTTATAAATGGTCAGTGTTAAATATGTTATTTTGTCTAAAAAGAAAAAGAAACAAACAAAAGAAAATCAATTAGCAATTAAACAATTTGTTATTGTTTTTGAAAGCAGTGACTTATGCTCACCAAGGCTGATAATTATATAATATGAAAAAACACAGTAGAAACTGTAATATTCTGAAATATTATTACACCCTAAAATAACTGTTTCTATAAAAAAATATTATTTGCAAATATATGTGCAAAGCAGAATATTCAGCATCATTACTCCAGTCTTCAGTGTCACATCAGGAATCATTCTCATGTGCTGATTTTTGTGCTAAAGAAATTATTATTATTCACAGCATTAAAAACAGTTATGCTACTTAACATTTTTGTGGAACCTGTGACACATTTTCTCATGATTATACATATTTTATACGATTATAAATGTCTTTATTGTCACTTTTCGTCAATTTAACGCACCCTTGCTAAATTAAAAGTATTCAGCTCTTTAAAAATTTACTGACTAAACTACAAACTTTTCCATACTGAATATTAATAGCATTAAAAAAAACAAAAAACAAGATCCTGTAATATTGCTGCTTTGATATCTCTAGGATTCTCATTTTGTATATGAAAAAAACAAAACTGTGACTACATGATTATTTTTGTACTGTTTTGTCTGAATTCACAAGCGAGGCCAGGCATAAAAGACGTAAAAACGTCAGTGCTGGATGACATCAGAAGCTTGAGCTCAGCCTAGTGACCCACATCTCTTAACCTAACTTTAAAAGACAACAGCCTGCATGCACTTTAGGATTTTGGAGTTTTGCTTTAAAATTCAGGGCGAAAGAGTGCGAGCAAAAGAGACAGAAAGAGCTGCCTAATGTGATTGCCCTTTGCATTTATTCCGCCAGCTTTGAAGAGAGCTAAGAGGAGATGCCTCAGTGCTGTCACTACATAATGTCACCTCACTAACCTCCAGGGTCAGACCCAGACTAACGCCGTAACCTGGGGCCCTGATCCGCCTCCAGCCCCTTTAGTGGTGCACCCAGCTGTCAGTAATGCAGCCCAAACTTTATTCAATTCGAGATCAGTCAACGTGAAAGGATAATCTCTGAATAATTGGAGCCTATGGACCCCGGAGAATCTTATGCCTTTTCTTAACTTTCCCTCAATACCCCTGACTTATTTCCAAGAGGACACCCTTGTTACCCTCAATGAACAACCAGATGGGCAATTATAATTCTGCAATAATTGTTGAGAGGGTTTTCAGCGGCCATGGAGGGTTGTCAGTCAGGCTGAGAGGGCGTAAACATGGCTTCTTCTGGGCCACCAGCACTCTACAAGTGAACACCAGACATGCCGATGGTCTACCATCCAAATCCATTTCTCTTTCCTCTTCACATGAATAAAACGCAGACAATTAAATGACTGAGACGGTCACATTCCTTCGCATTAGCGTTGAAGAGTCGCAACATTCCTGAGATGTTTCCTATTATGACCTACGGACTGTAGAGCTTTTGAAATGTCACAGACAATGCGTGACATTTTGATGAACACTTCTTCACAAACATCTAATAAATCTTCATTTCGCTCTCACTCTGGGAAATCTGTCACTGGGATGATTTATAATGATGCAAAACCATGCAAAAAGTCGCTACGAAGCATTTACGTTCATGATTTCGCTGCCAATTTGGCTATGAATCGATGTCACACGCACATGCTGACAATTGTAGCATCGATAAATGAATCTGATCAAAACAGAATGATAAAGCAACACTGTTTTTCCTTTCCGTCAGCTAAATCACACAGAGCATGAATGGATGACACAGAGAGAGCAAGCAAGCCTCGGATCTTCCATGCCGCTGTGCTTTATGTGTCTGTCTCTCCGCGGTACGGATGATCCACTAATGGAAGCCTCTGTCACACTGGGAGGGCTGATGCAGAACACAATGAGATATGAAAATTAGCAACGCTGGTGCTGCTGCTACTATAATCAGTCATCGGACTGTCAAATTCACATCGGATGAGCTCCATCTGGGACAAGCCAGAGGTGGTGGGATACCAGTGGAGATGGCAACCCGCCAGACCACACCTGTGAGATCTTTCCACAAAGGAAACGTAACAGGCATGTAACATTTCATGTTGTGCTTTTAGTTAAATTTTTATTGATTTGTTGCATTATACTTTTACATTGGTCTATTTATCCTTGGTGTGTGAGATCACACCTCAGTGTATCTATTTACTGTAGACCTAAAAAGATCTAAAATTGAAGCTGGAAATTTTTTTTTGTCTTGTTTACCAATATATAAACATTCTTAAAATAAAGATACATTAACTATGATATGAAGTCTTGTTTTTTGAGAAATTGAACCAAATTGAGTAAATTAAGACTTAAACATGAACAAATATCTGTCCCTATTAAGCTGATTATTTCTTATTCCACTGGTACTTACTGGTTCCATTTTTTATCATAAATTGATACATTTTGATAAATTGTTCTAGATTGATTGATTGAATAAAACAAGACAAAAAGACTACGATAGAACATAATTTTGTTGCGACGTCATTTTTATTTATTTTTTATATTTTTCAAATAATTAAAAAACAAAGGCGATCAGTTGGAAGTTAAATGACTTTGAAGTGCAACATATTAAGGTGTTTGTTCCTTAGACAATTACCTTTACAGAGTATTATGTTTTCTTTAATTTACTCTCTAAATTATCTTTAATTGGTCTTCAAAGTCTTCACGAAACTTGCAGAAACCCTGTTATCTCAATTTCTATATGCATTTTAAAAATATAACAAAATGGCTTACAACTTCAGTCAAAACATGTTGACTAAAAATGATTGTGACAGATTATTTTAATAGCTTGAGGGCCAGATCAGATATAAAGAGTGAATGCCATCCTGTAAGCTAAAGGCAACACCAGCGACCTCATCTCATCACAGGATAAGCTTTCTTGTTTAATGACATTAATGATTACAACAACAAGAGGAAAAAGAAAGCGCACTGGGCCCAAGACAAACAGACACACACTACTGCCTCGTACTTGAACAAATCTCCCGCCAACAAGTCAAGCAAAATATTTTCTCTGCTCAATCAGAGTGGCACATCACTTCCTGTTCTGGAGGAGGCATCCACCGGTGGCTCAGAACTGCCTGTTTTCCATGCCACAACTTCCTGACTGCCATCCAGCTTCTGAGAAAAAAAATCCACAAAAGGGGAAACAGAAAGGCTGCCAATTGTGAGAGCGATCTCAGGGCCGTCAAGGGGACGGGAACAGTCTCTTTAGCAACAGCAGAGAAACAAGCACACAGACGGCTGTAAAATCAGACAGTTTTGTGAGGTTGAAAAAATGCTGCCCAGACCTCAACTCATTAATGAGACACTGAAGAGATCAGGATTTATGACCTGCTACAGAATCACAGAAAAGAGCACTAGAAATCTGTGTCAAACTAAAGAGCACTATGAATTCTAACATACACATATGATATCAAGCCTGGATTTTGGAAGTAAAGTAGATGATTTTAGAAAAGACTTTGTTGTTGTTTATTTATTATTATTTTTTAAATGTTCCAAAACAATGTTTCAAAATAATACACACACACACACACACACACATATATATATATATATATATATATTTTCACTTTGAAACTTTGAAACAGTAAAACATTAAATATTATATATATGTACATACATAGAAAATTTATGACATATCTGTATGTTTTTTTTTTTTTTTTGTTAATTTTTTTGAAGAAATATGTTTATAAAGTAATAATTGTACTTTATAATTAAGCTTATTTATGCATGCATGTATATTTTACTTATTTATTTATTTATTTTATTCCGAAGATAAATACAAAATGACATAAAAATAAATAGTCTTCAGCAATGGTCCTCCCAAATATTTTGACATTTATGTGACGATTATTCATGATTATATTCAGCCTCAGGAATTAAATGTATCTATAAATGACAAGTATCTGAATGAAAGGCTCTGTTTGCCCCTCTAATCCTCTTTAATTACCCTGTTAGTGTGAAAGCCCTTGTGAACAGACCCCTTTAAGTGGCTAGATATTATAAATCAATGATGGTTTGTTATTCTGTTCATTTAAACAAAGGGGAGACGCATAAAAAGCCATTAAAATGACACGTGAATTGGCAAACAAACTGTTTAATTTGTGTCTGCGCTGCGAAGGGTGCTGCGAGACAGTGACGCCGGGGCAAAGGAAATTTACATCTGATTCGAGTTTAATGGGCCGTAGCGGGCTGGCCGCCTGGTCTCCACGGAGACCAATCTTTTCTCAAGATTTTCAACAGGCCAAAATGTTCCTTTTTTGTTAATTTCAAATGTGTCATGTGATCCCAATGGGGCAGGAGCTTGTATGTATCAATTTGTTTCTGTTGCAGGGCCCGCAATAGCCCAGCAATGAATATATGGGCTATTGAGTCCAGCCACACAATGGCCACAGCTGATGCGGTTGCCACAGAGACACGCCCACACAAAGCCCAGGAATGATGACATATGGTCTCAACCTGCCTGGTCAGAAGACCCCCAATAGCCCTGACTGCATTGGATGACAAAACCCTCGAGCAGGCCATTTATCTGTGCCTACTCATTTCATGCTAAAATAAACTTTTTATAAAGTTTCTACAGCCCATGCACAAGGAGTAAAACAGAGGCCCCAAAGCCACCATGTAAAGTAAAGAATTCATCATTAAGTGATTAACAAAGGCTTCTTTACCACCTGCTCCTACATTTATACGGACATTACTGACAGCTTGTTCCTTTTTAGAGTATATAGCAATAGCAACGCAGAAAGTCTGAAATGCTACAAATATGCTATATATATATATATATATATATACATTCTAAGTTATTTATTTAATAAATCTTACATAGCCATAAGTTTGGAATTCAATTTCCACCACTAAATTTTTTTTCTTCTTCAGAATATTGAGATATACACTTAGAAGTGCGAGATATAAACTATATAGAAAAGTCTGAATTTAAAGTTTTTATCTTGCAATTCTGTTTTTATGTTAGAAATTTTACTTTTGTCTCAGAATTGTAAGAAAAAAGTCACAACTGTGAGATGTAAACTCAGAATTGTGAAATTGTCATAATTTCGAGTTTATATTTGATAATTTTTTCCCTCAGAATTAGGAGAAAAAAATCTGAATTTGCAATATACAAACTCAGAGTTCTGAGGGGAAAAGGCAGAATTATACATTTAAATTTGGCAATTGTGTTTATATGTCGCAATTCAGACTCCCCCCGACCCCCAGAAACCCAGAATTCAAAGAAAGGGGTTGAATTGCGAGATATAAACTTAAAGTTGCACATTGCTAACTCTGAATTCCAAGAAAAAAGCCAGAATTGTGAGATTATGCCCTAAAATTCTGTTTTACAGTTTGAAAAAAGTTAGACAAAGAAATAGAAATTACCTATTTATTTCTCTGCATTGGAAACAAGCTTCCACACAATTAACTAAAACTGTTACCATGTATAAGAAACTATTTTCTGCTGCTGAAATAAACTTCTCAGATTCCTGAAACTTGTCTTCTTCTGTTTCAGTTCTGTCCTAAACGTGTAAGTGCATTGGGGCAGATCAGTCACAGTTATGCCAGTCTTTCCCATGGAATGATAAGACAATTGCTCAGAGACCATTAAATGCAGTGGGTACCAAGCATCTGCATTCTTCGGATGGTTAAAGTGGAACTGTTCACCCCCTGGAGTTTGTGCAGAAACTCAATACTTTAATGGCCACAGAGAGAGAGTGAACATACTTGTAAAAGGAAACGAACATAACAACTAAAATTAGAAAATACATGTTAAAGCATGGATGTGGTTTGATGTGGTTACACGTCAAACACTTCATAACTTTAAAATAACCTAACGTTTTTTTAATTTATTTTGTGTTGCTTAATTATTCATTTTAAAGTGACATTTTATTTTAATAGTATGTGTCTGGTAATCCACAATTCAGAAATATTTAGCTAAACGTCTTACTTTCACTTTTTAATATAAAAATGAAGTTATTAAATCTGAAAAAACAAATCACAGTTTATTTATAATTTTTTTGCATGGAATGGTTGCATACTCATTAATACTTAATCTTTTCAGTATTGTCGAAGTATTCAGTAGCCCCCTTACTTTATCAGGCTTTTAAAAAAAGAAATGATGTAGTATTTTTTTCTGTGAACCGCTCCTTTAAGAGCTCACGTGTGGCATTAACTTTGATTAGCATAATTAATCCTCTGAATTGGACAAGCAAATGAATGAGTGACAAGGTAACTGTGGTTGCACACTGACCCAGAGCTGAATGTGAAAACAACAATGACTGAATAAATTAACTGGCTCAAAGACAAACAGCGGATGCAGTTAATAGTTATTGACCAAAAACGTATTTGCATTTTGCAACTTTTTTTTTTCCCAAAGACACAAACAGCACCTAGAGAAAAACACATATGAAAAGAAGAAAAAGGATGGAAATGAAGGAAAAGTAAAAGTATTGAGAGGAAGTGGCACAGTTTCGCTGCTAACTGGATTTGCGGAGATAATCTGAGTTTGAATAAGACATCTCATGAGCTGTCCCTGTGGATTACTCATTGAGAAAACTAGGTGATGTCATCAGACTTTTGTCTCATGGGGGGCTGGGAGTGAACACTGAATAGGGATAAGAGCCCTCTTCTTAAACTCCACATGACACAATGACTAAAAAAAATGAATGAATGAAAAGGAAAGAAAAAACACAAACATGTAGACAAACTATTTTTGCTCTATGCGTCGTCTTATACCCAAAGTAATAAATGAATGTGAGTTTGCATTAAATGTGCTTTTTATTTTTCTGGTGCGCTGCAAGCATAAACAATCATACTGCTTGATCAGTGTAGTACAGTTCACCAACGAATGACAATTATGAGCCAAAAATGAATCACAGCATTGTGCAACCTGGCCTGGGTAACAATAATAGATTATTTTCATGAACCGATGCTTGTTATGAATCAAAAATATGCAGGTCCAACAGTCTCAGTCCAAAACAGCTTTTTAAAGCCCAAGGTACCCCTTTTTAGTCACTTTTTGACGTGAAGGGTCCTCCATTGTTTTCAGGTGTTTCAGGTGCATGCATATATATAAATTTATTCTAGAATTTTTTACTTTTATTGTAGCACCAAACCCCACCCCTACCCTAAACCTACCCACCTCTGAACAATATAAAACACACACAGGCAAATGCAGTTACAGGTATTTATTGCACAACCTAATCATAAACAAGCAGTATAAATACATTACAAACAAGTTGTCACATAAAGTTTTAATCACTAAAAATGATACCGCTCCGTTAACGCGCTGTCATCTCATTCAGAAAACATACTCCCGTCCCGTAGCAGGTCACGAGACACACAAGAGCCAATGGCATTTTACAACCAATTGTTTTGCCTCAAAAGACATTGCCTCAATATTAATATTAATATACAAAAATTATGACGCTGGTTGTATCTGCCTGCTATATCTTGTGTTTTATTGACAGACGGTAGGTTTAGGGGCAGGGGTTGGGCTACGTGCTCATAAATGTGTAAGTAATATCATTTAAAAAAAACAGTTTTGACTGTTTACATTGAAAAATCACACCCCTACATACATGCAATAATGCCATTGTTTTTACCCAATATATCTTTCAATTATCGCGTCAGCATATTGACACTAAGGGTTTCCTATTTAAAACAACAGAGGGCCCGTTGAAAAGTGACTAAAATGGGGTACCTTGAGCTTCAAAAAGTGATGCAAACGGGTTTTGCCCAAGTGTCAAAATGTGACGAGTTGGAGTGAGACTGTGTTGCAACACTAATAGTGTTATCTGATTTCTAACCAATGATTATAATAAGTACATTCTTTTTAGTGAATCAAAAAGACACAGCGTGATCCAGCAAGGGCTTGTTCAATTACTCTAATGAGTCGATTATTTCTAGTGAATCACAACCACACAGAGTGGCCTAGTTCTGAAACATGTAAACACAAATCATTGTTCTCATTCTGTTTAAGGGATTTAGAGAAAGAGATTTACAACACCTCGATTTCAGCCTGATAATTATCATATAAATGCATGTGAGGCAATTTTACAGGTTTTAAAACACTGCAAATGTGCATGAGATTACCAAAGTAAAGTGGTGCAGCATGTATTGGAGGTTTAGAAAAGTGTACAGTCAGTGTTAAAGTGAATGACTCTCTCCTCTCTCAAACAGGTTTTCAGTCTTAAAAACGTGTGGGGTTTTGAGTCTGAAGAATCCTTCAATCTGACAAAAGCATTCTGAACTGAAATGATCAGGGGTGTTTCCCAAAAGCATTATTAGCAAACTATGGTAGCAAGTTCTGTTGTTACCAACATGGTCCAACAATTCAGTGTTTCCCGAAACCATAGTTCAAACAAACTTTCGCAAACAACATCGCAAAGCTGCGTGGTTGAAAGTACAGGTCTCTGTACTCAGTGGTTAGAAGCATAGTTTCTTGTTATTAAGAAATCTTGGTTTTAAATATGCTCTTGGGCACAATAAACAAGCCAACATGCAGTAAATCTGTAAATTCCATTCTATCTAAATCTATGTCTTTTTGAGCATCCTCTACAAGTGCCGCTTATGCAAAAATACCAAAACCTGGAGTTTGACATACTGTAAGAGGGATCCCACAATGAATTAAACGTCAAATAAAGCAAAAAGACAGGCATCTAAAAATATTAAATTATGTTCAATACAGCAACATCTTACAGTTGTCTAATTGGTTACTGTAAATAGCGGAAGTTATTCCTCTACCATGTGTTTAACGTAATTTTCAATGGCCCTATGTTTTTGAACAAACTATGATATTTTGATGATATCAGAGAGCCATTTTTGCGACATTAGGAGAATACTTTCTTTTTGCGTAATAAAAACAAAAATTATGTAATTTAACTCCATTGTTCTCCCGTTACATACTCTCTAAAATGGCGGAAGATGTATCACGACGTAAGCGTACCTTCCTCTATGTGCAAACAGCTGCAGATTATGCACATGCGACACGAGCATGAGTAATTAATGACAGAATTTTAAATTTTGGGTGAACTAACCCTGTAAAAAATAAGCACATTTTGTGTAGCATAGAAACAATAAAATCTGACCTCAGTTTTTATTTAATCTGACTTGAGGGTAAGCAATCTTCATTCACCAGACACCAGAACGGAAAACCGAGGTGAAGGAGAATAGCTGGGGGTCTCTTCTGCGTATTCACACACATTCTTTATTGTCTATCCCCAGATGTTTCCTCTGCTGGACAGAAAGTCAAAGTTTCTCTAGGTTTCATGGTGTGAGGCTGAAAGAACCGTCTTCTAAGATTTCTTTTTTTAAAGTCCACTCATTCACCAGAAATGACAATGCTCTCTAAATATGTCTTGTTAACCCTGTTCCATCTCTTTGGTTATCAGTGCTCCTGTCTACTGGATGGCCGCCTCCATTGATGGCTTCTCAATGGCCCCGGTCCCAGTCGACTCTCAACCAGCCTAAATAAGTAGGGTCAGGGACCCCAAAATGCCCCCACTGTCCCCTTGCCACACACCCCACTGGGAGCAAACAGTCCCTCAGGAAGTGACCCTATGCTGCCGTCTGACAGTTTATGTATTGATTTGTCATAAAATGTCATGAAAGACAATAGGCTGTTCAAACACGCTTTTGTCTGCTTCTAAATCACACCTTTTGTATAAATAAAAAGTGCATCCCAGACTGTCTTGGATTTAATGTCCGGTCTAAAAATAATCCACAGGAAGTGCGACATTCCAGACTGATAGGCCCAGCGGTACAAAGCAGCATGCGAACAATAAACTTTCCCTAAATCGGAATCACCTCAGACATTATAGGAAGTGAGAGGCTGCAGAGGGCTGTCTTCCTCTGCTGAACTGTTGTGTCTAAGCTTGTTTGGAATTGGCCATGGAAACATGGAGGCCATGGCAAGTAGCCACATCAAAAGAATAGGATGTTAAATGTGATAAACAGATACTGGAGAGCTGGACCCGTGAAAGATATAACAAGTGCTGATGTCAATGGACGGAAGCCATAGATCTACCAAGCAAGAGTACAGCCAGACAGACAGTGAATGTACTGGTCCACCTCCAAAACAGCACTTAGAGGAAGCAATCTCACATTTAAACCCAAGATTGGATCAGATACTGTGGTTTAGAGACAGGCTACAACTCTGCTCTGATAAAGACCCCTAAATGTGGCCAGACCGTAAACAACGAGTGCGTGTTAAAAGCAATGCAACTGTCAAATGAGGAAAAGACCAAGTTATACCTTTGCTTTGACTGACAGCAGCACAAAAAAGCATTTGACCTGAGTGATTTGTCAATGGACAGAGATGGACACAAAGAGGGATTGATTGGCTGGGGAGAAAAGGGAGGACACAATGCTGGATAGGTGACACAATCAATACGTGGTTCTGCTCCAGAGACCCTCGTCATCAGTGCACAGTGACGCAGGAACCAGCTAGAAGTGCACGGATACTGATGCTAAGAGCGGAAGCCCTGAGTGGTAACTTGCGTTCTCATACCCACATCCACTCCCATGCAACGCAAACAAACTGTTTCCTAACCACAAGCGCAAACAAGCTTTTGCACAAGCCCTTTTCAATTCTAAGAGCACTATCGTGCCTCAAAATCTCACATTTTTACTCATGTTTATGCTCTGATTTGGTTATGATTAGCACCATGCAGTTCATGCCATTTGGTAAAGAAACTGACTGCAAGTGAAAACAAGCATCTTTAGCTTGCTAAACACTGAGTTATTCTAGGATTAAATATGAGATGATATATGAAACTTTGAATATGAAATATGAGATACTTCATATGAAAGATCTGCCTTCTTGTGTAGATGGCTTCATTAATGGATGTTGCTATGTTTGCTCAAGCTAATCTTGGTAATCTTGGTTTATCTAAAAATATTTTAGATAAACAAAATTACATACATTTCTATCATGACAAGTGGGAAGATTATAGAATGGTTATGGATAAGAAATAATTGATGATGAGTGTTCGACAGCAGTTCTCTAGTAATAGTGTGATAGCAAGTAGGAATTTGCTACTGCCAATACATACAGTGATATGGTTATATGAGTCTTTAAGACATGCTGCTGCTGCACCAATAGCATATTTAATAAACCATAGCAGATTTTTACAGGTGGAACTGGGGAGCTTTGAGGCAGAATCCTTGGCTGCACCCAAAAACCTAGTCAGCTGAGCTGACTTGCGGCCTCGCTTCTTTATCAGGTAATGACTTTGCAGGCAGCGTTTATGCATGAAGGCACCTTATGAAACTGATTTTGGACAGGCTTCTGAGGCTTCAGAGCTGTAGTCAAATCCAGCTTTGTCGAGTCCAAGAAAAGTCGAGTCCGAATCAAGATGGAGTCCAAAGAGGTTTGAGTCCAAAGTCCAAAGTCCAAATGTTTTGAGTTCAAGTCAAGATCCAAAAAAAGGATCTTCTTCAAGACCACATACTTAACTATTGATAATACATGTTTACAATACAATAGCATATTTCCTAATCTAAGAAAATAATTTAGCATTATTATTTGCAATGATCAAAAAGCATGTGCAAAGTAAAAGGGGTCTTCAAATTAGATCCAGGAGGGTCAATGCCCTACAGAGTTTATTTAAATTAAGATGTTAAGATGTATTTAAATAAAAATAAATTTAGTAGCAGAGCTACTGCAAGGGATTTTTAGTGCTGGAAATCCATTTATCCTTTGCTGAAACTTCCATGGTCATGGTATCTTAGCAACAGCAGACGCCACGGGAGCGCAGGCATAAAGCGCAGGCTAGTACAGTACTTGCTTTGCAAAGAAGCAGAAAGCCTTGTGCCTAGCATTTTTCACTCGTTGTTATTCCCGACTTGTGAGTGTGGTTTGGCTTTGAAGGAGAAAAAAAAGCATATTGCTGGAATTATTAATAAAAAAAACAGTTTTGGTAATAACTAAGAGAAGAAAGGGATATTTAATTGCTAAACTAATTTATCCCTAGAAATAACACCAAAAGTGTAAAAAGTTCGACCTGGTCTCATAAAAATATGTAGTTCTGTGCACTTTTTGTGCAACACCATTTTTACTTTCACTTTGCTAAATGTTTCGCCCCAGTTTCAAATATCCACTAAGTGGCACTAAAACACAGGTTCAATACCTGTGAACCCTGGCACATTTTATGAACTTTATATTGGTACATATTGCTGTTTTTTTAATACGTTAAATATCCATGGACTGTTGCTAAAAGTTAATGCTCTATTATGTTGGAAATATGCCCTACACCAAATCCAACTGATAGTGTCAACAAATGCTAAACTGATATTTTTAAAAAAAAAAAAGGTATTTGTTGATGCAACCATGTCATTTCAACTTCCTTTTACACAGATTTGAACTGTTTTGTCAAACCGTAGTTACACTGAATTCTGAGCTCGTCGCCTGACAAACCTACCATTAATGAAAACCCATATATATGAAGCTGGATATCTGTGATGTCCAAAAGCATCAGTTTTAATATTGTTAAAGCATATTAATATTGTTTTAAAGGATGAAAAATCTATCAGATGAAATTCATCTTGTGAGATCATGAGATCTCATGAAACAGAAAGTGAAGCTAATTTCACATTCAGATGTGCCTTAATGACCTCCTAACTTCACATGCATCCTCTGAAGGCAGCATTTCTTTGAGTTTTTTGGATGTAGCTCAAATGTCTGAGAGCGAAAGTGTGTAATATTAACCAATTTTTAATGTACATTGTTTTACTTGGCAACATGTCAAAAATCAAACAAACGAAAAACTTAAGAGCTGAATCAACATTCACTAGGTCACTAGTAAAGATTAATTCACCAAGGAAACATGATGTGAAGAGTATCACCCTGTATTGTTTGTGTGTATGTGTGCCCAGCTGTGCTCTCATTTCATCCTGCCATTCACTAGCTGCCTTTGTTTGGAGTGAAGCCTTTCTCTTATTGACACTTGACTCGACTTCTTCATGCATGAGAATCAACACCATAAAATCTCCAAGTGGAAAGCACACTGCTCTGCATTTACCATAAGAAGTGAAAGGCAAACAAGACGAGTAAACTTTACCTTCCCGTCCGAAGAAAAGACAGAACAGAGATCAAAAAAAGAAGACAAGCACTCATAACTGTGAGCAGCCCCATCCAGACAGAGAGCAGAGTCAAGAGCCTTTAAAAAGGCAGATCCACATGAGGCTGCATGATAAAGAGACGAAGAAAAACAATTTGATCTTTTGACAAGACGAGGGGAGGGAAAGTGCAGGACAAGAAAGCTTCCCACACACCTTTTCAAAAGCTGGTAACATCTGGTGAGGGGATTTGTCTTGTAGTTTCTCTTTTATTTTTCTTTGTCACATGCACCCTAGCAACCCATGCGCCTGATAGTGCCCTGCCAGATACCAGGACATCCTGTATGAGGACAATGAGCCACACGACTGGATAAGTGGAGAGATTAGACTGCCTGTCAGCGATCTATCATAAACACACACCTAATCCTTGTGATCTGAACACAGAGAACATCAACAGATGGGTCATTATAGTTGAAGTGTGTCATTTTTATGCCACTTGTGACAACAGATGGAAACACATCGCTTTACAAAGAATGTGTTCATATAACTTAAAAAAAATACAATTATATATATATATATATATATATATATATATACATACGTGTGTGTGTGTGTGTATGTGTGTGTGTGTGTGTACACTAGTTTATTACTTAATTACTTAATTATTTTTTATATATATATATTTTTTATATATTTTAATAGGTTATTACAAAAGTATTACAAATGTATTTCTATTAACAAAAAATAATAAAAGAAAATCAATCAATCAATACATGTACACATCACTTTTAAAAGAAAAAAATATATTTTTTTTTAATGTATGAAGAAATAAATACATACATTTATATATAAATACTTTCTTCAAAAAAACATAAATAAATAAATGTGTGCCACCAAGAAATAATAAAACAAACACATCTTGAACTCATGAATAAATTATTACTTTTTCCAAAAAAGTTGGTCCAGAAATGAATGCCCCCAAAGCAATAATAAAAACGCAGACATCTTAACCTCAAGAGTGAGTGAATGAATGAATGATTCCTTTTTTTTTGTTTATAAGGAGGCCTTTAAATGAATGAATGAATGTTCCACCAAAGAAATAATAAAGTAAATGTGTCTCACCAAGAAATAATATGTCTATAAATAAACATATTATGCTATTTGCGTTAATGTATTGTTCTACAACTTGTTTTGTTTCTTGGCTGTGCATTAAAGGGCAGTGAAGATCCTGTGTTTGACATGAGCACACACCACACATACACATTCTCACAGATGCTTTGAAAGCACTGAGATGAGTCAGAGCAGTGAGCAGTTACTTTCAGGTGTCTATCTAGGGCATGTCTGGTCTTGTGGTGAGACATCGGCTGATTCACCACCCATGCAGGGGGCAGATTTCCCACTCCCACTAACTGTGCCCTCACTGTGAACCTTACGGACACGCTACCAGTCTGTTAAAAACAAAAGGACTGTATTTTTCTCAAATATTAAGAGGATGTGAAAATGTATGGCAACATCCCAAGCGTCAACAAAATTCAGTTAAAAATGAGCTGAAACTAAAAGGTTGTTCACTGAAAAAAGTACAACAGGGACAGAAAAGAGAATTAAAAATGGGACCCCACAGTTACTATTTGGCACGTAAACACCTAATGTGAACATGACTCACTTCCTGAAACTCAACTGCAATAAAGACTTTGCCCTAATGTATTACTGAGTTCAGCGAGCATGGGAAATGCCATGCTGAGAAGACTGATTTCACTACCTCTGTACTGCATCCCACAGACATGCAAGTCTTCCGTGCACTCATTGCAAGAGAACCCACAGATCATGCCCTCTGTTTGACTTTTCAGCTAACCATTTGTCATCCACAATAATAAGAAATTAAAGTGATGTATATATTTGTGTCAAATTTTGTGTAAAAACACTGCATTTTGTTCAGAAATAAATATCCTCAAATACTTTACCTGAAATGGTTAAATATTCAATATTTATGCATGTGAATGCCATTGCTATAGTTTTTTTAATGCATTAATGCAGTTAATTGTACATATCATTTCATTTATTTTTGAGAAAATGGTTGATGATCACTGTATAAATAATATTATTAAAGTGGCATATAAAGGATTCAGCTTTGCTGTATAAAATATATTCAAATAGAAAACTTTATTAACTTTTTTAGTATTTTAAAGTGTAATAATATTTCGGTTTTAATGCAACATATCCTCCTGCAAACCAAATAAAATAATACAAATATAAAAACAATAAATAATAAAAAATAAAACAAATTCCTGATATTTTTATGTATGACAAACAATTTGAAAATTTATAAGATTTATATACCAAATAATTATATTTCGATAAGAGTTCTGCATCTGATCTTTCAGTCCATGTCAGTCATATTTAAAGGAACACTCCACAGTTTTGATAATAGGCTCATTTTCCAACTTACCAAGAGTTTTATTGTTTTCGATTCCATTGAGCCGATCTCTGGTTATAGCGGTAGCATTTTTAGCGCAGCTTAGCATAGATCATTGAATCTGATTAGACCGTTAGCATCTCTCGCTAAAATATGACCAAAGATATTTTTCCCATTTAAAACTTAACTCTTCTGTAGTTACTTTGTGTACTTACACTGACGGAAAATCAAAAGTTTTGATTTTCTCTGCCAATATGGCTAAGCACTATACTCTCCTACCCGCGCAACTTTTCATTTTCCGTCAATCTTAGTACACAATGTAACTACAGAAGAGTCAAGTTTAAAATAGAAAAAAATATTTAACTCTTTCATCCTTTTTGAGCAAGAAATGTTAACGGTCCAATCAGATTTAATGATCTGTGCTAAGCTCCCCTAAAAGTGCCGCCGCCAGACCTGGAGATTGGCTGAATGGATTCAAAAATGGTCAAACTCTACTGTTTAACTCTTGAGGAGTTGGAAAATGAGTCTATTTTCAAAAAGGTGGAGTGTTCCTTTAAAGATCAAGGAGAGGGAGTTTTCATGGTCAAACCTCCAAACATCTGGCATCTCTGAAAAGATTCTTTTTATGCCACAGTTTCATATATGAAGAGTTCAAACGCCTCTAAGTGCTGTTTGAAATGTTCTTGTACAATGAAAATAAAATTTTTCTTAGGGTCTTTGTTTATGTTATTTTACTTTAATGGCAGTGAAAAACCTATTCATTGCCCTTAAAGTGAAATAATATAAATGCTTATACAAATATAAGCCTATAGAGCATGTGTGTATGTGTTATCATTAAGTACATAAAATCTTTAAAAAAAATTCCCTTCTCTGAAGTCTGTTTGTAATATAAGAACTTCACTTAAAATAGTCCAACAGCTGACCAGTCAGATCCTCATAAATAAATGGTCCTCAAGATGCATAAAAACATAAATAAAAAGCATGTCCAAATTTAAAGTCGGTCTTCTTCAAGGCCACCAAGGAGATGGGATTATAAATACTTGGAATGACCTGCTGACTGTCCGGGGGTGGTCCTTAACGTTCTCCACAGGAATCTATACTATTCGCAAAGGCTTCAAAGACTGCCAAGACACCATGACTTGAAACCATAGATTGTGCTGAAAAGCAAAACCTAGACTCAGAAATATGCCCTGCAGACAAGTGACAAGGATCTGCGGACCTTGCGGCTCCTTGAGCTGTGATATCTGATAAGGGCCGGCAGTGCATCCCTACGAGTGTCCACCCTCCCCACCACACGACTCCTGCTACTAGGGAAAGATGGGCTGCTTGCTATTAATATCAGTGGAAGAACAGATAATCCCTGTAAAAAAAGTAAACTTGATTGCCATAGAACATTTCAATGTTTTATTGTGTTCATTGCATGATCTTCTTATTGTATGATTTTCTTTTTAGTTCCATTCAGTTAAAAAAAGTCATACGTGATTGGAATGACATTAAAGGTGATTAAATGATAACTGTTCCTAGTTTTCCTAAATGAGTTCATGACATTGACGTGTGGAGATGTTCTGGGATGAGGATCTAAGTCTGGGTCTCCAGCACAATTTTGCTGATGACTGTGTCTTTCATGACTTCTTGGGCAACAGGTGCTAAAGGAGAAAGGAGTGTCAGCCTCATCAGTTTTTTTTTTCTGGAGCACAGTGCTTCTTGCCCCCACCTTTCTCCCACAGCGTCCATATCCAAGCATGCTGAGCATTTCCCCCCTTGTCCTCATGAGTGTGACTTTGAACTAGAATAAATTTAGACACGGTTACTTGTGTGTTGGCTTGTTTTGTTTAGTTGAAAACACATGTGCATATGGATAAAAAAAAAGAATGTGCTCTCTATGATCTTTTACATAAACCTTATTTCAAATCATTAAATGATGTGAGGTGATCTGTGTAGGACAACAAGACGTTATGTTCCTCCTTGTGGTCAAAAAGGACACTACATTTGGACGCTGCATTCACCATTTTGTAGACCAGTACTTTTTAGTCATATAATCATAATGCTAAAATATTCTGTTGGCATATTCTGCAGGCAGTTTCCTCTAAATTAATTACTAAATTTTCAGAATACTGATTCAGACTGCTCACTTTCCTTTCTTTGGTGAATGATACTGTCCAGTCTGAGCTGAACTCTCAACTCTAGCACGTGTACGGCAAACTTTAAAATATGATATTGTAATATTATAACATTTTTATTTTAGGCTATACAAAACAAATATAATTAAAAGTCCTAAACCCCACAGAAAACATGTTCTCAATAGACTATTCGAAATGCTAATAAATCATGTTTTTGCTTCAAACGCTACAGCGTCAACAAGTTTATGGATTTATAAATAAGATTATATATAGTCTATATAAATAATTGCATTTATGAGAAGTAGCCTTCCCCCTATTGCTTCAAAAGTCTCCGTGTTTTGGATCTGGCCAGTGGCTCCTGTAATTATTATACTCTGGCTCTAAACTCACATCTTGGCGGCCACGCGTGTGCGCCTCTTCACCTCCAGAGAGGCTGTGCGGCCAAAGCACGACCCGGCCTGCCAGCGGGGATTTACGGATTGGCGCTCTGCCCGGCCGCAGGCAGTCTAGTTCGCTCGGTTCTCACGACCTCAGCACCACAACGGCATCTCTGAACTATTAACTCAGACACGCAGGCAGAGAGAGAAGCCACGGAGCCCACACACTGCCAACCAGTGTTTCAGCAATGCACATGTGCGAAAACAAGCTTTTCTGTGCGATTTAGATTAGCCCCGAGGGAACAGTGTACGAATCTTTCAATGACTTTCAGGGGGGTCTACTTTTTTTTCTTCTTCCTGTGAACAATTCTTTTAGATTTTAGATGTGAACTCAGCGTAAAGATATTTGCGATTATCCATATTTCAGGCTTTCTATAGTCTACCTGATGGCCAAATGCGACTTTTGTGGATGGCGTAGGCGTATTAAAAATATCCCAATATCACTTTCTGTTTAGACTTCCTTTTTGATTGAGTGATTTTATTTTTATGTTCTGCCACTTAACCGAGAAACGTATGAACGCTCAAGGAGTGAATTGGGTGAAAAATCACAAAAATAATAAGAACAATTAATAGAATGTTGAAATTCCTTAGTGACGTGTTAATGAATAACTTTCCAAGCTTGTAGGTCTCAGCGTTGGGTTTAACACGATGGAGTTGTTAAGTGGGAAACCCTGTGGCCGTCGGTCACCAGGGTGTGTAACCTAATCCGAAAACGAAGTGGGCCGCTGACTGCAAGTGGCAGACACACGGCAAACGCCATGCAGTTCCGGAGCTCACGCGCAAAGGGAAGATAAGTTTACATCAAGGGATAACATAAACAACTCGGTTCGAGTTATAGCTACTCACATGGGAAAACACGGCACGTCAAGCCGCCTGTAAAAAGCTTTTTTTAAAATTTTATTTACATTTTAAGTCTACTACATATTAATTAGGAAAGATTTGAAGCAGGCTTACTCATCAGTTTAGCCAGAAAGAGGCGCGAAAGCACCCCACGCGCTATTCAGGTGCAGCAACACAGCTAAAGAATAGTGGTACACAAAAGGAAGAGAGGATTCTTCCATATTCTCTTTTCACTGAGGCAATCTGTTAGTGACATTAACCCAAAGCGTATTTCCCAGACCAATGAATGGGGGTTTAGGACTTCTTAAAGATCCCGCTGCATACAGGATGAGACCCTTTTCAGATGTTTAATTACCTTTTTGCAAAAGAAAAGAAAAAACCCCTCTCATTGCCTTTGTCATTTCAACCTGTGACACTTTAGGGTGATCTCTTCCCGCCAGAAGTAGCCTAAAACTAAGAGCAATAGGCCGTAGCCACAAAACTTAATGGAGACTTTAAATGTAAAAAAAAAAAAAGTTTAACAGATGTAATTAAAAAGGCATTTATGCATTTAAACACAAAGAAAGCCTTCTTAAACAATAAAAAGTTTAAGAAGGCTTGCGTTAAATCGTCATTTTTAATTAGGCTGTATATTGTCACTTGTCAATCTAAATGATAATGTAGCCTAAGTAATATCAAAATTAAAAATGCACGTGTGCCTTGTATTACTCTAGCAATTATAATTAGGCTATTATAGATTTACATCAGGTGCTGCTATTCATAGAAAAAGGGCTTTAACACGATATATTTCGTTATTTTCATTTATTCAGCATCAAACATAAAACACCTATCATGTAAAAACAACAAGAAAGCTTTGGCATAATACAATCTTTTACAAACTTTGTACAAAACTAAATTCTTTTATTTAAAAAAAGTACTTTATAAACATTAAGTGTTATGCTGTTGCATTAACAACAGCATATTCATTAACAACATCCAAATATTGGAATCAGCTAACAAACATATATGCCTTGTCCAACAGAAGGTCAACAAAGTCCCTTAAAACGGAACTGAACGTATTTTCTTCATCGTGAAAAACGGGTTTAAAAGTTCGTATGGGATGAGCAAGTCTACCAAGGTCTCCACACCGGTTCATTGCTTTCCGCTCCGGCACTAACGCCAACGGGACTGACGGCCTGTGAAACGCCCGCGAAGGAGGTCATCCCCTGGACAGGAGATGCGACCGTGGGAGCCGAGCTGGCCTGGACGGGACTGGCGTTGACAGTCACTGGAACACTTGCGTTTGCGTACAAGGGAATGACCGGGGTGGTAGCAGAAGCGAAAGCTGGGTTGGGGATAAGAAAAGCAAACTGTCCGTCGGTGGCTGGCACCAGCTGGAATCCTCCAAAGACTTTGGGCGAGACGGCTTCTGATGGACTGAGTTTGGGACCCATCGAGGCGCTGTTGATGGGCAAAGTTGAAGGAAGCTGCACGTGAAGAGGCTGAGCCAGATGCGCCTGTTGAGCCGGGGCGGGCTGAGGGTAGTTCATGGCCATCATCTGTCCCATACAACCGGACAGGTGGTTGAGAAGTCGCGACCTAACCTCCGTGTTCACTCCCTCGCAAGTAGAGAGGAATCGAGTCACCTCGTTCATGCACTCGTTGAATCCAGCGCGGTACTTGCTGAGGACGTTTGTGTCAGCTGACAGGGCTGCTGCAAAGCAAAGGTAGCGCTCTTTAATACCAGGCATTTAGGAAATAGGCTAAATCGTACGTCTAAGGTTACGCATTTGAATAAAATCAACTTACCAGTCATCTGAACGCGCTGCAAATTGCGCAGGTGTTTGACAGTCATCTCCAGAATATCAGCTTTCTCCAATTTAGAGTGTCTGGAGCTCTGCAAATGAGAAGCATTGATTAATATTTTTGTTTTATAAAAATCAAGATTACTGGGTTGACACCTAAAAGGAGCAGACGACTTACATCTTTTTTAAGAGCATCAAGAATCAGGGTCTTCAGCTGTCCGAGGCTCTCGTTTATTCTCGCTCTGCGGCGTTTCTCCATGATTGGCTTTGAAGACTGCAGACGAAACGCAAAGATAATTAATTTCCAGAATAAAGACGCGACTTTTTAGGAAGTTGGGAAATGACTACTGACATTCATCCGAAACGAAACACAAAGTGCCAAAACACTAAAGGATAGTTACCTTTCTGTGCTCGCTTGCATTCTTTGGTTTGTCCGGAGTATGAGATCCACTGGCCGGGGCGCCAGCAATAGGTGATGCGGTCTGCTTCTCCATATTATCGGCTGGCATGATCAAAAGCAAATCTGGGTCCGGTATAAGCCAAGAAAAATGTTTATATTCCGTGTGTGGCTTTTTAAGAACACAGAGACGGGCTGTTAGGATTAGATGCGGAGTGCAGCCAAGATCTCGGGACGGTCACGAGAGAGAGTGTGAGTCCCTCTTATCAGCTTTATGACTTATAGTCGGCAGGCTGTCATATGAGGACACGAGCATGTGTGGCGCAGCGCTTCAGAGGGCAAGTCGAGTCTCCCACTGCCACACGCCAGCGGTATTTATAGATAGATCGCATGCTCCCAGTTCGTGTGAAACCCTCTCTGCATTCTTTCCCACACTCGCTTCAGCCAATAGGCGCGCGGACTCACCCATTGGGCGCGGGCAGACTGCTGATTGGACAACACCCCCGCGGGCTGTCAGTCACGCGCTGCTCAATCAGCCCTGGAGGGACAAACAACAAAGAGGCGAGTGCAGTCGGCCTGGTTGTGAAGTGATAAGGGGAATTGGGGGAATACTCTTGCTGTTTGCCACCAACGTTTTTTCACGTATTTCTGCATTCACGCAGTGCGCGAGCAGCATTCCTGCACATTTCACGTTGAAGAGACCAATAATGTCATTATAGCAACATTGCAAAAACATATTCACTAGCATTAACATGCGAGTTATCTTTGCGAGCTATCATTAACGTTATATTTTATCGCTCTTTTTTTTGTTGTTGGAAAGTTGCATGCTTGCACACCGACTCTTGCGCTTTTTGTTGCTTGTTATTTAGGGACTTGGCTTAAGTATTTAACTCTTCTTGCGAAAACATTCCTCCGACGTGTGACACGGTGCATATGACGAATAAAAGTTGATGTGAAATGAATTTGTTTAACTGCGCGTGGGGTTATATTATATTTTTAATATTTTGTTTATATTATAGAAGTAATGCAAGGATCCGGTCATTTAAGAAAGAAAATAAAACTGAAAAAAAAAAACTTAAGAGGATCGGTTTGCGCTTCAAAGAAGAAAACAGCTGTACAGGCACGCGAGGCGGTTCGAAGCAGCACGCAGGAAACCAATAGGAAGCTGGCCGCTTTATGCAAATTGAGCGGGAGACTCGTCTTATTGGCTGGACGAGCGTCTTACGCGTCAATCATTCCCGCAGCTCAGGAGGCAGAGAGCGCGCGGGGGAGGTGTTGCTACATCTGTCCGCGTGCCAGCCGGTCTGAGCGCCCGCTCACTGCACCGCTGCGTCCCCTGAGCACGTGCCGCTGCTAAACTCGCAGGCTGCGGAGCTTAGAGAGCGAGTTTAGCGGCTGCTTTTTTATTGCTGCTTAATTATGAACTCATTCTTTTTCCTGGCCGGGCTTTTTTTTTTAAAAACTCGTTGGAGTTTTGTTAATGTTTGTTGGTGCGTTGCAGGAGGATTAGGAAAATGCAATCAAGTTTTAGAATTGCATCTATTAAAACAAATGTATGCAGAAGCAAAGCGATGCACAAAATACAAAAAACAACACTCAATACGTGCTTCAACTATAAGTCTGCATCTTTAAGTAAATAACTGTTGTTGTTTTTTATTTCTTCAGTACTTTTATTCAAATAAACAAGACAGTAAAATTATAAAGGGAATTGGCCCACATTAATTGCAACCACTAAACATAAACACTCAAATTTTAATTATTTAGGATAATTAGTTGTTGAAATAAAATACAATTAAGCAAGAGCAATGAAGATCTAGAGTGGTTATTCCAACAGGATACCGAATGGGAACTAATTTATAGGTTTCGAGCGCCATCTATCGGAAGTTTCAGTAGCACTTTAAACAGCTGATATTACATATTTGACCACGAGGCGGAGCACCGAGGTAACGCACCTCAATACAAATGACTTTAAATTGCATCAACTAATGTGCAAGTAACAGAAAACTGATTTTGAAATCTCATATAACCCACATTGGAGAGTCGATATACTGAGCAAGAGGAAATAGTTCCTATTGTATCCAAATACAACATTGCCAGAGTTTTGCATTCCAAAAATTTAAAGCAGCAATTCTTCAATATTTGAATTAATAACACAGATAATAATAATAATAATAATAATAATAATAATTATTATTATTATTATTATAACAACAACATAACCACTGATAATATATTTCTTTGATTATACCAATTTAAATAAACAGGAGAAAGAATTGCCAGTGTAACCAGTGCTACAGAAACTCTTCTACTTATGTATCTAATAAGGTAGAGAAATCCCATAGCAATGAGAATTTATTAAGTCTTGTTTGGCTGCTTGTTGACCATTGTTTCGGGACTCTTGTCATTTGTTGCCGTGACTAGCTGGGGCATGCTGGAAGCCTGTTTGCTCAGGATCCTAAGGTCTCAGGGGCCAGCTGTGCGCTCACCCCTTCACATTTGCCTTATTTGCTTTGGGATTGAGGTATATTATGTGGCTCTTAATCCTGCTTTCTGTATGTGTTATACCTCCATAATAGAGCTTCAGAGAATTATTTGGATGCCCAGGACACAAATTTTATAGACTCTTTGTCCAAACATATATATTTTAGTGTTAAAAAGTCCAAAGCCATTTATTGGATCCAAAGTACAGTATGTACTATGTAATATATTAAAAATAACTTCTCAATATATTTTAAACGTAAATTATTCATGGGATATCAAAGCATCATTACTCCAGTCACATCCTTATATATACATATAGAATACATATAGAAAAATACATATTATTATGTTGAAAACAGCCAAGAAGAATTTTCGGTAAATAGAAAATTCAGTAAAGCAGCATTTATCTGAAACTAATCTTTTGTAACATTATAAATGTCTTAATCATCACCTTTGTATAAAAAATAAATAAACTGTATAAGGATGTTTTAAACTGTTTTAAATATTGATAACAATAATAATAAAAATAAAGTGTTTCCTGAACAGCAAATCAGCACATTACAATGATTTCTGCAAGATCATGTGACACTGAAGCTTTGATCACAGGAATAAATGTATTACATTTTAAAATATATTGAACTAGAAAGCAGTTATGTTAAATAGTACAACTACTTCACAATATTACCACTTTTGCTGTTTTTTGAATTAAATAAATGCAAGCTTGGTGAGCAGAAGAGAACTACTTACAGTTCAAAAAGTTTTGACTGGTAGCATATGTATGCATACACACACACAAATGTATTAAAAATACTGTTCTTGGAAAAAATCAAAATAACACGCAGTCTAGTATATGATCGTGTGATGTGTTTTGACTTCAGTGTCCAGGAAAAACGTTTAGTCTGAAAAGGAAAGTGAGATGAAAAAGATCAAGGCATTGTGTGTTTTGTAATTAGACTTAACACTGACCAGCACACTGTTGTCCAAGATCAGAGCGTGCACAGTAGTTTCTTTGCACTGAAGGAAAGTTCATTTGTTGTTGGGTAAGGAGTCTCAGTCCCTATCCAAATCTGTTCACAGAATGCTGCAAACACAGTCAATTATGTCTGCATTAGCCGCTGTTGTCGGACCAATCCCTTTACACGCTCTTTGATCACACTGCTCCTTCGCTCCATTCTAGGCTTGAGTTTTACAGAGAGTCCTAATCTGGAAGACTTCATACATTTTTTGATCCAAAGAATTTAGTAATAGCCCCTGAATATCGTCATGCATCAAAACAGTGTATTAGACATGAGGTTTGCATTTGGCTTACGACTTAGTTTTTTTTGTTTTTTTACTTCAATTTAATATTTTTATCTTGTATATTATGAGTCACACAATATCTATGTATTCAAAGTCACACTGACCTTGAGTTTTTCAACGATGAATCCTTTCATAATCTCAGATGCTAAAAAGATAATGAGAATAACCTGAGAACCACTAACTTTTTGTTCAGTTTTTTTCCCTCTTTGTTTACTGGCCCCAATAGACTACCTACATGAATAATGAATAAAGAAAGAAAAAAAATACAGAATACAGGCTTACGGCTTAATCTGACATTTAACATACATTCCACATTTATAACCAAATTGCTACATTGCTTCAAGTTCCTCGCATGTACTGTAAGCTGTTCTTGTGCTGAAACTTTGTTGGTTAGCATTTAAACGTATGTCATGTAATAAAGCAAAAAAACATGCAGGGCTTGTGCTAAACAATAATAGATCCTGAGCACCTCTTAACTTTGTGTTTACACAGTTATAGAATAACATTCAGTTCGCATATTATTTGCTACTAGGTTTCAGAACATATTCTGGAGTACTTCTTGTGGAGCATATCCACAATAAGAGAAAATATTGGCAAAAGATCTAAAGAGTTAGTCTTGGCACACTTAAACACACTGTTGCTAAGGATTTCTATAAACCAAACACTGTTGTATTAAAATGCTCTAATACATCTATGTGTCGGATAATGTTGTCCGAGTCTTTCATCTTTATTACTGGCCCTGTGGGGAGTTTTAAAGTGGAATCTAACATTAATTATTGAGATATTTCTATTAGTGTGTTTAAGGGTGGCTGCATTTAGTCCTCAGGGCTTCAAAGTGAAGTATATAATGTTTTTAGACCTTTTTTTTACTTTATTCAATTTCATTGTTCTTATACCTGCAAAAAACCTTGGATGAATTCAGTTTGCTTCGCCTTTCATATGGGTCGTTGTCATTTCACCATCTGCAGACCAGCATGTCTTTTACAATGTGTAGTATTCACTGAGACTCTTTGGTGCTCTTAAAGCAAGCAGGAGCATCCCCCATCCCCGAGCTTTTCGGACCAATTCATGGCTTTCTTCTCTTTTTTAAGAGGCCGTTGATGAGGTTAGCCTAATCAGATTAAGTCAACTCACATTGGTTCGGTTTAGTTTGTTTTCCCTCAGAGAGCCTGCTGATATCTCCAAATACTATTTCTTTGAGCACTTTTCATCATGCCCCCCCCCAAAAAAAATCTTTTGAGAGTGAGTTCCAATAGACTCATTCATAAACCTCAGCTCCAGACTGATATGGGTTACTCGGAATGGGTCACTTCACTGCAATGCCGCGACCAAATACGTAAAAGCTGTGCAATGACACTTTTGATCATTCTTGCTGATGTCGATCTAAAAGGTTGGACTGAGACAGATTGTGGAAACACAAAACGGCAAATTGAATTCTGAGAATCGCTGGAACCTCTAATTTAATTCCTACATAAATGTTTGGAGGAGCTTACAGGGACTACAATGATAATGCAATCTTCTCTCATTTTAAAACAATGATACAGCATTGGTGCCTTTATGCTTGCTTGTAGCTCAGTTCGGCTACAATCAAGATGCTAATGTTCTGTTAAACAGCAAGATGTTGATTATAAGCTCATTTAGGTTGATTCGAATTCTAAACTTTTTGTAGAACTGACGGAAGACACAGGAAATGCTTTAAAAATTCTTGTAGATAAACAAGGCTGGTGGATAACATTTTTGAGGTTTCCAAAACTCTGACATTTAAGTTTCTAATATCCTGTTCAAAGCTTTGGGGTCAGTAAGATTTCACTTAAGTTCTATGAAGCAGCAACATTGATAAATAATGATAATAAATATTTATTGAGCATCAAATCAGCACATTAGAATGATTTCTGAAGGATCATGTGACACTAAATACTGGACGTAATGGCTGCTGAAAAAGGAACTTTGATATCACAGGAAAATATTACATTTAAACCTAATAATACAAAAATACAGTTATTGTAAAAGTAATGATATTTCACAATAATTTTGTTTACTGTATTTTTAGTCACATAAAACTCACTGAGTAAAATAGACATTCACAAAAAAAAAATGCGTTGTCTTTGAATAACACACTCACACACACAGAATACAGAATATTAACTCACATTATTTTAGGACACTTGCAATGAGCTCACGTTACTACAGTTATAAAGGAATTTAGGAGCATGAAAGCCTAGGTGAGCCCTCTTGGATCTGTTCCTTCTGTTAAGAACTGATCTGAGATAAATACTGGTGTTACCCGGCACACCCATAGCACATAATTATTCACTTTAACAGGACTGTCATTTTGGTGCCATTAAACAAGCTCAAGAACAGTGTCTTTAGCAGAAGCTTATAATTACATCTCATTCTAAGTTGATCTGGATGCAACTCACACCCCTAACAGTCCTGCTGTCTCCCACCGCTGCGTCCATTCAATCATACAGAATTAAAGGTAGGCAGATATCCACTTAAGAAAAGATCCTACACCTGTAAGTTCTCTGATGTCCTCATCAGCTGCTCAACATCCTAATAACAGGCTTTTAGAGACAATGAGCACAATGAGTAAAGAAGAGCCCTTTTCATAAGGTTTTAAGATGCCTCCCTTCGCACGAGGAGGCATGCTGCTTAAATGGGGACAACTGGGACATGGCAAGCTTGTAGATGTTCAGGCCTGCCGCTTTAATTATATTATGAGGAATCAGCTGTGATTTGGGCCCTGCACACTACGCTGTGACACACTTGTACAATTCTTTCAAATCTAAGCTTTAAACTGCAAATTTGTGCCGCAGATAAGACCTTCCCCACAGCTGAGGGACATGCCACTGCTGTACGGACCCTCCCCAATTCTTGGAAGACTTGAAGTGACGCAGATAAAACAATACATCAAAGCGGATGGAAAAACATGCAAGATCTAATTATTCCAAAGCAGGTGTGCAGTGTTGTGCATGGAGCCTCTGCTTAAAATATCTCACGAGGGAGACGTGAAGTGTACTGACGGAAAAAAAAAAAGAAAAGAAAAAAGTAACAAGATAATGAATGCAAGGCTGCAAAAGGGTAGCATTTAAAGTTTAAGGTAAGCTTAGGTTTGTTAGCTTTAGTTCAGGCTTAATTAAAAACAGTCAAATTCAAAGATCTAGCTGTACGTTTTCATATATTTGTTTTCTCAGCACTAAAAAAAAAGAAGAAGTGAATTTTAATTGAGAAATGTGGACATATAATATCAGAACCGAATTATTTTATCTGATTAAATAAAATAAAAAAAATATTTCTATATAGCTTCTTAAATGCTACTTTGGGGGATTAAAAATGGTTCTTTAAAATATATTTGTGCAATCAGTTATTATATAAATATACTGAATATCGCATAGTTTCCTTATAGAAATAAAGCCATCAAGCACAAATGGTTCATGTAAGCGAATAAGCAAGATTGTGTTGAATCTATTTTGCTGCTTCACAAAACAACAAGCAAGACAAATCGCTGAAACGCTTTGGTTAATGCATTTGGATGAGTTAAAAGCTTAAAATGGAGCAGAAAAAAATAGCATGTCACAGCTTTAACATTTTGAATGCTATCATCAATCCTCTGATTTTACCAGAATCTTGCATTGTGAACCAAACAAATGGAATTATTTAAATTCATCTGGTTTTCTCTTGTGCTAAAGCGCATGCATTTCTCTGAAGGATTCGGTGCAAACTTTGGACACGGACAATGCACAGAATGCACAAAACCAATATTGTTCAAAGGAACCGTTTCCAGGTTTTGGTCATTGATAACCATGCTAAAAGTACCATTGATCTTTTTGTTCCATTCGGTTGGTTGGAGAAAATGGCCTGCATTCTGGTTCTTGAGTCCATAAAACGACTCTCTTTGTCAGGGAGCAAAATCGATGCAAATTAATCTTTTATCTATTTTCCTGTGAATAATTAAACGTCTTTCTACTTTTGTCTGCGCCTACTTGCCAAAACAAAATCGAAAAGGTAGAGAATGTGGGCATTTATTAGCTGGCTGGAGGAGTGAGTTGACCCTTCTCTCCAGTCACAAAGGAGCCTTTATGAAGGCAGCACATTGTATGGAGTGAGTTTATTCCCTTTTGACTGACCAGCACTGCGGGACACCCACCACGTGTTATCGGTGCCTCAGCCAAACCGGGACTACTTACCCCCATGAAAGGCAGGCTAAACAAACCACGAAATCCATGGCCATGACCCATTCTCCTCTAGTGCTCTCTAGGACACCATGACAGACAAGATAGCAGAAGACGGTGAACTTAGGAAGCAATTATATTGAGGGACTAAGCATTTATATTCTTCATTGACAGTACCTGGGATTAGAACTGGAGAGCCTTACAGAGCCTTTCATCTTATTTTGGGCCAAACATTGGTGGAGGAGATGGGCTGTTTGTCTAAAAAACATCATGAACACATACACTGTCAAATCCAATAAACGTGCTAACTTAATCATTTTTGTTGACCTTACTTAAAGTGCTACTGTTTGCTTACCTTACTGATGTAGATCTATTAAATCTTACTATTTGTGCTAAAAGTCCTCTATACTCAAATATCCCTAGTAAATGTTACATGATTTGTTTGAGTGCTGTGCACTTTAAAACCTAACAAACAAGCAAACTTAACTATTTTTGTTGACTTTACTTAAAGTGCTATTGTTTTCTTACCTTACTAATGTAGATCTATTAAATCTTACTATTTGTGCTAAGTCTAGTTACTCAAATAGCCCTAGTAAATGTTACATGATTTGTTAACAGATTAATGCATGTGTTTTGTCGAATATACAGTGTCAGTATACATTTTGTTGTGCTGTCTATGTTGTGCTGTGTAAATATATCCGCGCAGCCTTCAGTGTTAGAATTAGAGTTATAAAGCATGGATGAATGGTGATTAAAGAGTGGGACGTACTTTATTGATACTTTAAAAGTGCAATACAGTGACGACTTTCAACATTCAAGTTCAGAAATGCGTTCTGCTTTGCGGCATTTAAATGTTCAAATAAAACACACAGATAAGTAAGATACCAATCCTGCTTAGTATTCACATAAACACAGTCCGTTGTGTTAGGAGAAAAACAGATGTGAATTAGTATATTCGATTCGTTCTTCAGTCTAAATAAACCTGCCGAGGTAACTTAACGTATTAGACAGGGTTTAGACTAAGCCAGGATTAGGCCATTGCTCAATTAAGAAATATAAGTATTTTTATTAACACGCCTTAAACATTACTGGAATGCATCTTGAGACAAAACAAAGGCACTGATATATTTTTTAATAACAGTCAGTGCAGGTTTCAGTTAAAACAGGTCAGACTCACACCAAATTCTAGAACTAGGCTTAAACCTTGTCTGTGAAGCTGGGGGATAGTATTTTAAGTATATATTAATGGTCAAGGTTTTATCTGCTGTTGTTCATGAATTATCTGAGTTTTTTATCTGCATCATCATATTACAGACCTGTATGTATGTTCTGTTTATTGTTTTATTGTGCTCAAGAAATATTATTCTTCTCAAAGGCTCTTTTGATGATTTTGATTGCTTCTATTGTCTTCATTTGTAAGTCAATTTGAATAAAAGCGGCTGCTTAGACGTAAACGTTAAAACTCTTAACATTTATTTTTTTTCCCCTGATTCAAGCATTTTTAATGAACAAATACTAGAAAATACCATGTTGATTTGCATTTGTTTACTGCATTTTGAAAAATAAAAGTTTTTAAATGAAAATGGAGAGCAGTGAGTTTTTTTAACTAGGTATAGCTATTTAAAATTTTCCTCAGATCACAGATTCAGTTAAATTAACTAAACTTAAATGGCTTCAGTAAACCAGACTTAAAATATGTAAGCAATACTTTTAAAATATTAGTAAATAATACTTAAATTCACTCAATTCAATTATGTTAAGATTACTTAATTGAATTAAGGCAATGAGTTTGCACAATTTAATTAAGTAAACTTAACAAATCACTTTTTACAGTGTAGGATAAAAAAAAACTCCTGTAAGATCAGAGCAACAAAGGCTTGGCTGGATAGAAGAGACAAACACTCCCATTAGTCGTTTCTCGCTTCTATTGAGGGGCTTCAGCGCAGAGATCACTGCTGTAGTGTTTACACTGGGAATACTGCGGGATTGTAAAGCCTGAGGGCTGGGGGTGACAACCAAAAGACAATTCAACACTGTTTCCGTAAACACATTGACAATCAGCACTGGAGAACTGATAGACGGCACATGCGCAAAATAAGCCTTTTTGCTGACAAATTGTCAGTCCACCCCCTCCACGCGGCCTTACAGTCTGCATCCCAAATCCAAATGGACTCTCTGTCATCTACATCGACTCTCCCCCAGCTCAAACCCCCTGTGAATGGCTGACCCCGAACCCCTCGGCCTCTGGCCCCTCCTGCCCAGGGAGGCTGCAGTCGAGCTGGGGCCTTGGGCTCATTAGTGTGCCCACCTGGAGGCCAGCGGGCAGCCTATGGGGTCCAGGCCCTTGATCTGTGGGCTATGAGCAACATTGTGACACAAGGTCCGAGTGGAGCCAACGGACCAGCCAAGACAACACAACAGCATGGATGCCTCCACATCGCAGCTCCAGCCAATTACTTTAATGATCCCTGTGACGCTTTTTCCTCTCACATTCTTCTGAGAGCAACTCATTATGAGTTTAACAGTTTCAGCTTTTGTTTTGTTTCCAGTCGAAGCCTCCCACATCATGTCAAATTCCATTACCTGTCAGCTGACTATTGTTGTATCGATGATGCTGATGGATAATAGTACTGTTATCAGGGTCTCTGGTATTTATGATTATGAAAATTTTGTTTAAAAGGTAAGCAATGTAATTTAAGGTTAGCATTGTTTAGAGCACTTATGGATGATATTTTTGTAGGCCAAAACCCAGAGACAAGTTAGCATTTTAGCACTTCCAGTTCCATCATCCTTAAGCCAATGGGTTTTGGTTAAATGCTGTGGCTAACAAATTTTATTCATCAAAATAAAAACGTTTGAAACTTTGGTTTTTTATTGGTGGTGCTGAAGTCATGTGGTATTGTTAGTTTATAGCCAACATTTAGATACTCTTTTGCTAATAATAATAATAAGGCTTAGAACTGTGAAGCTGTGATTTAAAAAGTAGTTTTACTTGAATTGAATTTCTACGATGTTTTGTTTTGCGTTGTTGGTCAGTTTAATTTAAATAATCCAAAAGCAAATGTAAAACATACTGGTTTTTACGTTTTTACGTTTAGAGAACCAGAGTGATGCTAACTTCTGGGTTGGCCATAAAAAATACACCATCACTGCAGCGCTCTACTGAAGGATGAGTTTTATACTAACAGCAGCAATTTTAAGAATATTGTAGATTTCTATTTATCAAATTGATTTGAGGCATTTGAGACAAAAATCTACAAATACCATAAAGAAATCAAAACACATTAAAAGAATTCATTAAATTCCTTGTTTACTAATGCTGTACTAAGATTTATTTTTCATCTACAAAATAGCGGACACAAGGACGCAAGACAACATTTTATGATTATTTTGATGGTCTCCTTTAGTAACTTTCCTAATGCATATGTAACATTTCTGGAAAATCCAAACTTATGTTCATTAATGATTTTGTGATAAAAGAAAATCAATAGGATACTCACCATCTTTTACTTTATTTATATATCAAGATAGGGACATAAAAATGCATGGCACAACACCTAATATTACCTATTAGTTGCCAATTTAGCTAGATTTAGCCACTTCCCCACCCCTTTTGTGACTTTTTTTATGGACTAATAAGTAACCTCTCGGACAAACCTTATTTAAGCTCTCATCTGGCCCACTGATCTATTCATAGTTATAGATCAGCAAATTTGCCATTATGATGTCATCTAGTGACATTTAGTTACCGGTTTTAGCTACTTTCAGTTGAAAGCAGTTGGCAACACTGTCTACAGCAGACATATATTATATCCAAATTAGGTCTTCAAAATAAAACACTGCTAAAACTTTGTGCAACTTTGTACAACAAAACCTTTACTAAAGACAAATTGTTCCCAATCAACACAACATCTGCTGTAAAATGTTCCGTTTACACATTTATCCACCTCATAGCCTACACCTGTGCCACATTTGACAAATCTTTACCATCCACTGCACTCCAAATCAGCGCTTACTATCTGTTTTTACCCTAGTTAACCTCTCAACAGGAAAACATCTCCTCAGAAAGGGCTAGGAGCTTTAATGAACAGATGCTAACAGTAGCTCTACACTCTCTCCTCCTTGCTAACGGCATGATGACAGATTTGAATTGAAAGTAACAGCGGGGAGGAGACTATGGTGTATTTAGAAGAGCTCATGAAGCTCTCTGTCTGTTTGATGACTAAGCACGGCCTCAGGTGAAGCTCCCCATCGACACCTCTGGGCCGTGTGCTCTCTTGGCCTCTACCCACTGAGACAGGAGCACAGCGCCTAGCTAACTCTGATTAGCAATAAGTGATCCTTCAATATAGGCTAGACCTGCACATACAAAACTGGCATTTTCTCTGGGTATGTAATAAAGTTAGACAAAAAAGTTTTGATTTGGGCTTTAAATTTTTAACGTTCACAGTCTAGAGCGTTTTCAGAAGAGCTATGCTAATCAAAATTATAATGAGAGGAAAGCCTTCTTTATTCAGCTAAGCCAATGGTTCAAAGAAATGTAGCTGAATTTACCTTCAGGCACCTGCCACGGCCCAGCAGGTCACAAAGTAGTCCATCAAAAATCCCACTGACATCACTTATTTACATACATACTCGTCACAATCTGAGACATAGCTACCTGAAGCCATGGTATTTTTCAGCTTTTAAAACAATTCAAATCAATAGCTTTTCAGACTCAATGGTTCTTTCTCTCTCAATGGGTCATCTCTAGTTCAGTGAATTTCTCCATTGTTTCAAAACGGCTGAGGAAGCCTTCGGGGTGATTGAGCCTTTACGCTCCTTTAGCTAGATTAAAGCTAATAATCTTTATATAACGAGAATTTCCTATCTGTTTATACCTTTGCTGCAGCCATGTTTTTTAGCATTAGGCCTACTATTTATTTAGACTTGTAATGCTTTTTTGTGCCAAGAGAAGACAAAAGTGTCTTCTTCATCATTCTTTTAATAGATTTGGTGTATTTATATTTCTTGCAGTTCTTTCAGAAACATGAGGCAAATTTAGTTCAACAAAAACTATGCATTTAACAAATAATGTTTGACAAACAATTGTTTGACATTTGAGACTAATTGTTATGTATAGGGCTGTGCAGTGTGCTCTCCTGGCTCAGTGATGGTGTTGGAAGATGCTGGTGAGATCGTCTGAACTGATTTAACAGTGTGCGGTTGGAAAAGAAATTCTAGAGCACAGCAGGTTTTCAGGCTTCTAGCGGCTCCACTCCTAATTGCGCTCAGTCAAATGTCTGACTAAGCCTAAATCATCCTGGGTAATCATTTCCTTTGGGATACAGGGCCAAGAGAAGGCCTGTTACTCATATGGACTGAATTTAAAGTGCACAAAGTTATCAACCGACCTATGACTTTCTTATGTATTTATAGCCTGTATAAAATTAACGACTATCTTCAAAATCCCATATACTCTTTAAATACAAAAGATATATATTGATTAAAAAAGGTCCAAAATTCTTCATTGTCAGCGTGGGCATATTTAATTAAAAAAGAAGAGAGTTACACTACTGTGGCGGGCTTAGGTCCCTGTTGTTGAGTATATTAAAGTAAAGGGTAGGAGACCTGCCTACCTTCCTGGGAAAGTGTGCAAACCAATAATGTGTTGCTTTACCTCCTGCTGCATGAGTGATTTGGGAGATTCCTGTGCTAGAGCGGCGCGTCAGGGCCCTAGAGTGCTGTGATGGCCTTTGGGTACTCTGTAACACAATACAAAACACTCTCATATATACTTTGTTGTTGTTTCAATTGCTTCAGGGCTGAAGCTCTTGTGATATGGCTTTGACAGAAGACAATGAGATTTTGGCATTTCTGACTGGCAGTGAGGGTCAGCTGAAGAGGTGATGAGATGGATATGACGGATAGAGTTTGTAACATACATTAAAAAAATAGATAAGATAAAGATAAAGATAAAAAGGGGGAAAAGTACATTAAACAACTGTTGAGCTCTGACTCTTAATACATGGAACAACACAGGCTACACAAGTGAAAAATAAAGTTTATGTTAGAGGTATTTATGGTAGAGGTATTTATTTAAGTTTTATTCAACTTCCTGATCTTTTCTTTATTTCTCTCACTAAACGTAAAGTTCATGTAAAATTTGTGTAACAGCTGATAAAAGGAACAGAAATAAATGAAATAACATTTGTAAAATGTAAATGATATATAATTTACATACATATATTATTCTATAATCGGGATACATTTGTTGCCACCGCAAAAATAAAGTTATATTAAAATATAAAAAGTTATATTTTTTTATAATTTTAATTGATTTATTATTATTTTTACTAATTGTTATGAATTGCAAGATGTTACAGTCCCTAAAAATCATGATTTCTTCTTGTCCGAATTAGTCAGTGTATTTTTTCCATCATGTATCAATGTGCAATCAAAATATTTTATACTTTTGTTTTGGCTACAGTTTTTTCATTTTATTTATAAAAGCCCCAAATAGTTCCTTACTTAATTCTACAACATTAATTTATTTAAAATAATTTGTGTATCCCTAAAATTATTTGTGTGTCCCTAAATTGTGCGTCAACTCTGTTACCACACCATATTTTGCCTTTAAAGAATTGTGTAAGTTAAAGGAAATGATGTCACTTTCACTCAACGATAAGATCTGAAGCACTGAATTTATTACTGATCTCACAATGGGTTATTAAAAGCTCTTTTAATCATGTTTTTATTAGTGTCATTTTTATTAGCATTTATGCCAGCAAGAGTTTTTGGAAAAAATAAAACAAAAATATAAATTCTGTTAACCTATTGTCTGAATTGTTCGTCAACTCTGTTACCTAAGTAGACTGTGGCAGATACCAAATGTACCCGCAATTATACAATGAGTGTATATATATATATAAATATATATTAAATATAAAACACACCTTAACAAATACTAAAAATAATATATAATACAAAATAAATAATCTAAATTATATATATATATATATATATATATATATTTTTTTTTTTTTTTTGAGACAGAGAGACAGATTGCTGTCAAATGATTAATCACGTTTAATCACATTCAAAATAAAAGTTTTTGTTTAGCTAATATTTGTATGTGTACTGTGTTTTTTTTATTATTTATATGCATATACACACATTCAGTATGTATTTAGAAAATATTTACATATACATTTATATATTATTATATTATGTATATATAATATTTAATATATATTTTTTAAAAATATATACATGTACGTGTTTGCATTTATATATATATAATATATATACACATATATATATTATGTAAACAAAGACTTTTTAAAATACAATATATATATATATATATATTAGTGCTGTCAAATGATTAATCATGATTAATCACATCCAAAATAAAAGTCTTTATTTAC
>JAUMHI010000069.1:9325835-9388010 GCA_032359435.1 Enteromius unitaeniatus
ACTGGGGTTCTCATCGGTTTATAATCTCAGACTGCCTGTCTATCATTCAGAATTCTCAGAACACAATCACGACATCAGCACAGGGAGCATCCTGAGAGCTTTTCCTCATTCAAAATCAACAAAACTAACAACATTTTTTTTTCACACCTTTTTTCACACCTGTCAGTTCAGTCCGTGAGGTGTTCTTTTCTGTATGGGTATGATTTTAACATCAGCATCACATACCAGTAACATACAGTTAATATTTTTAAACACAAAAAAATCATTTTCTTTTTAAATAAACGATCAAACAAATCCCTTATAATAGCCTTAAGTGTGTTGTTGTATTTTAAAGTACATGCGATTAATCATTACAGTGGTATAGCAGAAACAATAATTGGAATGAAACAGAATCAATAATGAAATAGAATTAGGGAGCAAGTAATTTAGTATCCCTTCCAGTGTTTTCCCATTTGAAACTTCGTAATAACAGAAAAATCGTATTACTTTGATAAAGGGCAAGGACAAATAAACACTGCATGTTCATTTACCCTTTTGCTTCCTATTTTTCTCCAGTGATAATGATGCGCTTATGAAAAACAATAATTATCCCAGAACATTAGATTTATTAGGGACTTTGCTAACTTTAAAACTGTAAACCTTTTTGGAACTTGGGATCAAATGCAGGTTAATGTTTACTCTTTTTATTTTGTATTTAACGCAATTACTTTGCCACACCAAAGATCATAAATATGCCAAATAGATTAAACAGCATCAACTTGGATGATAATTAAGACTATACATTTCAGTGTTATCAATTATCATCCTTAAGGTCTGTTGTGGACTTGCATATTCTTATAGAATTAGAATGATTATTTTATTCCTTGGCGTGTCTCAAAAGCTAAAAAGTTTTCAAACAAAGGCACTGCATTGCTTAGAATCTATTGGTAGGTGAATGACGACTTTTGTTTCCCCTAAAATCATATGAGCAGTCAGTCAGTATCTACATTATTTCCACAAAACACTTTTTTCATGTGAAAATTGATTTTTTTTTGATTCACTAAAAACACTTTTTATGATTTAGCACTTAAAAGCCTACATTTCTATCTGCATCCCAGAACGGTCACCCAGAAGCAGTCATAAATCTTTTCCATACTCTGACGTGGGTGCACTGAGGGAATGTCTATAACACCTGAATGCATGCGCTGATTGACAGATTGTGGGGTTAGGTGCACTGAAGCTGATGCATGGAAGGTATAGGAGTGAAATAAAGATAAGAAAAAGGGATTATTAAGAGGGAGGAACATTGCCCTCTTTCCTCTAGACCTTTCTGTGTGCCGAGGTGCTGAGAAGAATGGCTGGCGGCTCACTGACGCTGAGTAAGCAAATTAGAAGGCAAGAACAAGAGGTGTAACAGCCGCTTTTTGAGCGCCGGCCATGCTGTGGCACGGGCCCCGGATCCAGCTGAAGCATTTTTTACTGCTTAGACATTCAAGGCTGCAGGCGTTGTGGTCTGGCCACTGTGTGTCATTCAGAGAGCACTGCAGGGGCAGACATGTCATAACTGGCTGCTACTGAAGCTATTCTGAAGGACAGACAGACGCATTGCAAAAAACATTTCTTTTTCATTTGTTTAGCTTGTTTACCATTAGGATAAAAAAACAACAACAACAAAACATTCATAACAATACTAGAAATTGAGAGGCAAATCCGCACATGACAAGGAGACATTAGTTCAAGACAGAAAGATAAAATAGGCTATTTCATCAGAATATTTCCCCAAATTTATCCATCCTCAGGCCACTCAAAATGAAGATGAATTTGTTTCATCATCATAACAGATTGGTAGAAATTTAGCATTGCATCACCTTCTCACCAACGGATTCTCTGCAGTGAATGGGTGCCGTCAGATTGAGAGTTCAAACAGCTGATAAAAACATCCCAACGATTCACGATAGTTCATACAACTCCAGGGGCCTGTTTCCCAAAATAAGCCGGGCTTATTCCAGTTAGTCTGACTCATTTCGAACCAAATAAACTAACAATAAACTATTTTCTTTTTTTTCTCCAACCTTGTCTGTGTTGTAAACAATCCTGGCCAAATGCCCCCAGAGGGCATTACTTCACTATTGTACACACAACTGTTAATTACTGTAATATCAAATCCTTTCTTTTTCCCCTCAGATGTTATATATAAAAACTATTTGGACATTATCTAAAAATGACTATAACAGCACCAGCAAGCTTGTTAGCTAAATAATCAGCATTAACGTTAGATAACAATATTTAGACCTACTTATTTTCCGTATATGGTTATGAATAAACATTCATCTGTCTACTCGGATAGTTGATAAACAATATAAACACACAAGAAGCTAACGTAAATGCGTAGCATTTTAATAAAACTGCTAACGTTACAGCAGCAGGAAATATGAACGTTTTTTGACTTAGAGACACTGATGTTGATGTGTCTGCATTCATTTCAGTGGACTTAAATAGATCCCCCTTTACTGCTGTGTAACAAACTGACAACTTTTACCTAAATGTGATTTTCAGTTAATGCTAGTAACTTACTTCACTAGTCGCGTGCGCCAGTTGTTCGGTTCACTGGAGACTCGCTCTGAACGGATCGTTTGAATCAGTGATCTGTCGAATCGCGAACAGCTGCAATCGGATCATTCCAATTCGAGAATGAATCGTTTAGTGCGATTTGCGAACCGATTGAACAGGTTCATTAAAAAGAATCGGTTTGTTAAAGAATCGCTCGTCTGCGTCTCGCTCGGATCACGTGATATATGAGTAACGAGATGTTTTATGAAATGTAGTGAAGTACGATCCTTTGCTTAGGAACGTAGTGAAGTAAAAGTAAAAGTTGCTAAAAATAAAACTACTCCAGTAAAGTACAGATACCTGAAAAATGTACTTATACTTAAATACTTCGTTACTGCCCACCACTGCTTGAGATTAAAGCTGCAGTCTGGGGCTCCAGCGGTTAATAAACAAAGCTGTGTGCATCTTGCGGGAAGAACATTGTAGCCGGAACTGCTTCTCTCGGTTTGTGTCTATGACGAATCACGCAGAGATACTCCACAGCTGTACCTACCCAAACCCAGTCTAAATAGTCTGAATATAAACACTTATTATAGGTGTACCGTAGTGTTTCAGGAAGACAAGCCAAAAACAAGGCTTGGAAAATGGATTGTACTCCCTCATTATGTACATTTTGTAAAATTTTAACATAATAAAGTTACGGGCTGCAGACCAAAACTTTATTTAAGATGTATGTGCTTATATAATAAACACTGACGTGATTCACTGTTTCCTCTAGATCTAGAAACATTATGCAGCAGCTGTTTCTGTTATGGGGACAGTATCCAAAGTAACATAGCATATATTTGGGCAGTGCACTTTATATGATCACTTCTCTGATTTCTGCCGCACCATTTCTGTCACTGCATGATGCAGCAAATCATCCATCTGCTTCAGAAAAGTCTGAGAAGGGCATCTACTTCATCACAGGGCCAGCTGGTGTCATCAGTAATCAGTCAGAAAAATCATTTCCAGCAGGCCGTGTCTCTGCAATTACCTAATGAAGCACTGTGGCCCATTAGCGGAGTGGGCTGTGTGGAGCGCTCAAGTTCTCTGTCCCATTCAGACCCCACCGATTTTATCGAACTCTGTCTAGCCATGCGGTTCACCCTTACAGTGATTCATGAATGGGCTAAAGCTAGAAAGCATAAAAGTGCAATGCTAGAATAGCTTTGAAAATGTTTTACAGCAAACAAATGTATATCTCTATATAAGTGCAGCCTTTAATTGATTGATAAATGGTTTCTGTATGCTGACAATAATGGATTAACAGATTATTTAAGTGACCCTGGTAACACTTTATAATAGGTAACACTTGTTAACTATTAACTACAACTTTTCCCTCAATAAATTCTTAATTTTCTGCTTGTTATATGTTAAGTTTAGGTCTTGGGTAGGATTAGGGATACAGAATAAGGTCATGCATAACAAGGCATTAATATGTGCTTAATTAGCACTAATAAATGGCTAGTAATATGCATTCTAAAAAGCAACCAATAGGTGTAACCGTAAAATAAAGTGTTACCATGACTCTTTACTCTTTAAATGGACTTGATGTAGTTCGTCAACTGCAAAAGGAAGACAAGAGCAGGTCTTACCTTATCACTAATGAAGATGGTCTCTAAAAGACCGCCACTGATAACCTACAGCATTGAGACACTTGCTAAACTCACTTGCTGAATCATCCGAAGTGATTCCCAGATCCTTCCCAAGCCAATCATGGCTTATGTCTTTTCTCTGTTCCCATTCAGCACTATTTGTAATTGTTGAGTCAGACTATCAGAGATTTACAAGATTACACTGTATATTAAGAACAGCCTTAGTCATAGTAAACTGAACAGAGATTTTTTCCCTGAGTCAATGCCCGCAGAGGGTATATGTCCATGTCTCCTGAGAGGTTTGCAGAAAGCACAAGGAGAAGAGTAGACATGATTTAGAGCTTAGATCAGTTTTATGGGGCAATTTATTAACGGAGTGTTCAAGCCGGCAGAACGCGTGCACTCAATTAGGAAATGAGTCCGCTGGGGCCACTCCACTCTCTCACGCCACTGTATATTAGCTCTAATCAAAATGTCTCCCCCCGCTGATAGTACGCTGAAAAATTATGCCCTTTCAGAAACATAGAAGCATAAGCACAGCAGGTTTTCAGAAACTAATGCAATATAGGGATGAGCGATTTTCTTTCGTTGAGGAATAAGGCGGCGTCTCTCAGTCTATTGATGGATTTTGCTCAACTTTTGCCCTTCTTAAAATACACTTTTCAAACTTTCACTTATTAAATTTGCCTACTAACAGCATCCATCAGTGAAAACACAGCATTCAAATTAGATTTTAATTTATTTTTTTAAATTAAATGACTGATTTGCTGTTTTGGTAAGCATTTATCTAGGATTTAATGTTTTCTAAATACAATTAAACAGCATTTTAATTTGACATTGCAGTTTGAATGGATGCACAATTTAATATTGTTGTATTGTAGAGATATTTTTTTATTAATCTTAGTTTTAATGTATTTCATCACAGCTTTTCACTGACATGTCGCTGTAATGAAGGGGACTGACAAGGTCCGATCCAAATGCTTTTATTAAAAGGCATGGTCAAACAGGCAGGGTCGAGAAAGCAGCAAACAACAATAGTGGAGGCAAAACACATAATCCAGAAATACAGCGAGGGTCAGTCGATTGGCGACGGGGGAAATTTAGCAATAATCCAAAGGCAAGAAAAGGTTGGTACATGGAGAAATCAAACACAGGTAAAAAAGACTAGACTAGGGAACACAAAGAAACGCTTTGTACGAGGGTAAACACTCAATACTCAGTGGCTAGGCTACAAATACAGTTTTTTAAAGGTGACACAACAAGTTAACAAGGGGGAGGACAATGAGCGGTCATGGTGACTAACAAGGAAGCTGAGGGCCAGGTGAGCACAGAAACAATGGGTAACCAACACTTCACAATAAGAGTCCTAAATTATAATGGGGAAACAGACAGAGCTAACACACACCAGTGATGCGAGGGTTGACCCGAAATGAGAAAAAAAATATTTTCAATGATATTCGGGTCGCGGCCGGTCGGGTCGTTTGAAATAAAGATGCCAATAAAACCTTTGTAATTTATATTGTACTAGACACAGTTTTCTATGAAATACATAGGCCTACACTTTATTGGTTAAATTACTGGTGCGAAGATGACGCACAAGCTTAGTCTGCATGTAGAGATGGAGGCGGCAAGACAAAAGGTGAAGATTGGGGAGTGGAAGCTCCACAAATACACAAATAGAAAGAGCAAAGTGTGGGAGACATTTGCCGAAATAGTGAAAGATGATGACCAAAGTGCTGGCTTTGTCATGTGTAGGCTACCTTTTAAATGTTGAGCGTTATTAACAGTTGATTAAAGGCTGACGCGGGACAAAATTCCAGATTTCCCAACACACTGAACTGAGCAATGCCATTGTATCATTTTAATAAGTTGCTTTTAAACGCATATAGCTCAGTAATGTCAGTTTTATGTATTTTCTGAGAGGGGGTGGGGTTTTGTTGGGAATTCGTCGGGGGAGAGATGCACTCTTCGATTAGATTGGATAAACACATGCGGCATCTTAATTAAGAAAATGAAACTACATAAATGAATAAATCAAGCCTTTATTACATATTACATTTATTAATGATATATCAGCATTCAGAAAAAGAACAGTTTGCGCTCCTAAGGGCTTTTACACTTTTCCAAAAGTGGGCTTTCTCTCAGCTCACCTGCTGATGAATTCTTCAGCACGTCAGCGAGCACACCATTTGAAAAATAAAATGCGGGTCAGGAAGCGGGTCGGGTACAATATTTTTTCCTTTTTTTGCAGCCCGAGATCGGGGCGAGTTAGTTGACAACGGCGGTCGGGTTCGGGTTGTTTACACATTGACCCGCGCATCACTGACACACACACACACACACACACATAACTATACATAGAGTCTGTGGTGGAGTGCCCTCTACTGACGTTCGTGGGCACTCCAGCTAATAAACGTGACAGTCATAGTAGTAAATGTTTTTATTTATAAAAGAATAGTAAATGTTTTTATTCTTATAAAATATTAAAAAAAAATTCTCAGAATTATTTAATATATATAATTATTAAATAATTTGACTGTATTTAATTATATATTCCTGTTTTTATGATGTGCTATTGTAACAGTTGTGTATAGGCCAAGCACGGATCGAGAGTCGCTGGAGCAAGTTCACACTATTTTAATATAGACAATAAGCAAAGACACTGGTTACACACACTTCTATACATTGACAATAACGGACCAAGACTCGAAGACAGGAAGCAACTTAAGTAGGGAAGACAATCACTGATAACGAGGGAGACACACCTGAAAGGAATACATAATCACGGGAAACTAGGTCACAAGACACGTGGGAACACAGAGCACATGGGGAGTATACACAAAACACGACATGACATGAAACAGAGTAAGCCACGGATGTTACAGTTATGGGGTTTTAATTGATTAATAAATTTTTCTTATGTGTTATGTGACTTTTAAAGCACCTTGGCCAACATCTGTTGTTTTTAAGCATGCTAAATAAACAAAATGAATCGATTAACATTTATTTATATTTAATAGGCTATTTAAATAGTCTAATTCAAATGATTAATTTACAGTTTGATTAGAAATTAAAGCATGGTCTGGGGCAACTGGAAACTTAATAACAACAACAACAAGAACAAATAAACAATAAGAAAATCTCTATGAGTCTAGACATACAGAAATAGTATAGAAAAATATTTCATTCTGCTTTGTGCCACTTTAAAATATCCAACAGACAATCATTATCATCAGTACATATAACAAGGACTAACGTTACACCCTACAAATGCTGAGAATCATTGTATTGACAAGACAAATGGTCAGCATCATTAAACACATGGGGCAAACAAAACCAATTAGCACAAATCACCATGCACACAAAAACGTTATGTAGCCTACATAACACCAATGGAAGCATAATGAACATGCTAATGTCACACAGTCACACTCACCTGTTCCAGGATCAGCACACACGGAAAGCACTCAGTCTCCAGCACCTGTCACCAACTCCCATTCACCAGACTATTAACACCTGCGCACAATCAGTCACTCTCCATAAAGGATCTGCAACCTGAACTTACCTGTCTGTCCTCCAGCCTGGGCACTTTAAAGACTGTTGATGACGAACTTGAGACTTGAGTATACTAACCTTATACTTACCTGTGGATATATGTCTGCCTTTTGACTCCGCTCCTGCAACGATACTTACCTGTGGAACTTACCAGCAGAGAACCTGTTTGATTTGAAAGACTGAGTTGGCTCACATTCACAGTTATTTGCCTGCTGAGGAATAATTTATGTTCTCACTCAATAAACTCACTTATATTGCTTTAATCCTGTTGTTCTGTCTTCACTGAGCGTGACAGCTAACAACAAAGAAAAAAAAAATGAATTGCCTTTGCTCACCACACAAATCAATACAATCTCCAGCCAATCTCAAAAGTCTTCACGGTAGCTCAGATGTGGTGACCTCTTGATAATCAACTGGGCTGGTTTAGCTGGAAAAAAATCGTTCTGAAAATCATTCCCAACATTATCGTTATCGTTGTGGTGTGGACAATGCTATTCTTTCAAAATGAGAACGGTGTTTAGACGGATTTAGTGAATTTGGGGCCTCAGGCAAATATAGGAATGGGGCCCTACATTTGCATACATTTACTTCAATCAACCTTTTTGTCAAAGTTGCTCGGACACACAGACGGTCGTGGTAATAAACATCGTTACCATTCGCGTATCCATACTTGATGCGCATCTCGTGAAAAGCATTTTGGGGGCCCCTTATCTTTTGGGGGCCCAAGGCAGTTGCCTACTTTTGCCTAATGGCTATGTCCGCCCCTGTGTTTAGAACAATATCGTTATCATGCTTGGTGTGAACGGGCCTTAACCCAACACTAACGGAACAAATCTACACCAGCATAAATAAATCTACTCCCCTTCCTGTATGTGTACGTAAACTCCACAATCCACTCCTTCAATGTGGCAATTCTATATTTAATCGTAAAGTAGGGTAATTCACTTGTTTTTCGGATTTCTTGAATTTCACCTGTTGCATATAATTAACTACTACTACCAGGTCAGGTGTCGTGTGATATTCGGTTCCTGTGGAAAAACTGTTCCAGTGGGTGGAGTTTACGTAAATGTCATGAGTTTCTCTGTTGTGGGTGTGTCCTTGAATCATTAAAGCATTAATTGCAACAGTGTCTAAGCAATGCAGTTTGTGTAGGCTATAAATAGTCCGTAGCAGGCTTGTGCACAATTCAGAATTGAATTGAGAATGACTCATAAATTCTAATTCAATTCTTGAATTTGAATTGATGTCAAAAACAGGATCTAGAATTACAATTCGGAATTGAATTACAGGAAGCAGAATTGCAATTCAAACATGTTCAAAGAAATTCATATACATAAGTGAAGTGTTTAACAATGAAGCTTTACAATATACACTGTAAAAACAACTGTAGAATCTACTCAATGAAATTGATGTAACAATTTTCACTCAGTTTGTATGAGTAGATTATATCCTGTATATTTGGGTAAAGAATACCTACATTTAACAGCTATGACACAGTGCCATATTTATGTATTTATAAATTAATGTCACTTGTTTACACTTTTTATTTTGGGAGTATTTAAATCTAATACTTTATGTAAGCTATTCATATTGTATTGCATATGTTCAGTTATTTGTTTTTTTTATTTGTTTCTTTAATTCTGTCTAAGTATTTTGAATGTGCAATTGCTTTATTTAATAAAATAATGTCCAAGACAAAGCTATTAAGTTTCTTATGATTATATGTATACTAGCAGTGGAATTTATTGCGATGCAATGGGGCGCCACCTGAAATCTTGGTTACGGCCTTAAAATAAAATGAACATTGTTCGTTCACAATATTAAATTCACTCTTGATCATGTAAGGCGACGGGCCTGTCAAGGCAAAAAAAACGGATCATAAAAAGAAAACAATCGCATAATCTCAAATATGGAGTGTCCTTGAAAATATCATCCCATTTCAGCCTTTTTTTGCCATTACTGAACTATTTCACAACAGTTAGTGAGATTATAGGCTACATCGTTAAAGATTTATTTATTATTATTATTATCCGCTTGTAATTTCTTTAATACTGTGTTTTTTCTCCAATAATATTTAACCATGCATCAATATCGTAGTAATAGCTATTTAAACATACTTAGGTGTGCTTTGGAATTGTTTATAGCCTACTTAATTAAAAAAAAAATTATTCATCAGTGAAATGAGAACAATAAACTGAACTTATGTTTAAATACAGTGCTTGTTCAGCACATTTATAGTGTTTAAGGATGTCCGATGTTGATTATGAAAATGGTTGTAGCAGTATTGCATTTCTCTTATAGGTACAATACTGTCAGTTATATATATATATATATAAAACTTGTTTTATGACAGTGTATGAGAATTGTGAATAAGTGCATAAGATGAAACACAGGAAGGCAACTGGGTACGTTGTGATATACATGAAGGTTAAGATTTAATGTGCAAAGTTTAATATGTCCATTCAAAATCTCAGCTATGATCTACAGTGTAGAGCTGTATATCGAATCTGTATATATCCCAGTCAGTGTGTTTATTTTGTGACACTCAGGCAAAGCCCGACACTTTACAAGCAGATGTTACAAGGTTAAGTGGAAGGCAATAAATCAAGGTTGTGCTGAAGTAATGCAGGTGTGTTTACATGAGGGTGGTAAAATGTATGTGTAATGGAGTCTGAAACATGTTGGAAATGTCATACCACCATACTACTCATGCTATTTAGGCAATCTATGTAGTATGCATTAAGTAAAGAATATGCAAATTTTCTGTATTGCATGGAATACAAATCTTCTGCATGCGTGAAATACCTGTATGACCTACAGTAGCTAAACCATCAGTATGCAGTACAACAGAGCACACAATAACAGCCGTACGTATACTATTTTCTTCTAAAAGAAATCTCTTGAATGCAGTTGTATGCTACTTAATTGTCTCATTGATTTGACTTGTTTTGTTCTGGCCACATGGCCTGTCTGCCCAATGTCCTTCAGACCACAATGCTTCCAGATGGCCTGTGTTTGTCTGTTAGTTTAGTGCCCTTAGAGACCACAGAAAGTACTGCACATCTACTCAAACCAGTCAAACACAGAAGACCTGAGATGGGATTTCTGTGTTTTTTTTTGCACTGAATACAGTAATTTGCTAGGGAAATAATTGAGGGAGAAATTCCTGCCAAGCAAACAGTCTCTCGCCAGGTGTGAGAAACTGCTTCCTGTTTAGACTTGACACCTCCACGCATAACAACATCTGGCTATAAGCTGCCATCGTTGTGTGTTTGCTCTGTTCCCTCTTGGTGTTTGGCTAGAAGTACTTGGCTCTGTGTGAGACAATGAAGGATTGAAACACACAGCTATTTTTTCAATGATCTGTGGCTTCATTTATCATAATAAAGGGGTCAACTTTGGCTTAACTTTGATTCCTGTTCAGCACGTTGTGTTGCCAAAGGCTGGAATACAACCTTATTTAAATATAACCTTATTGAAAAACAACGCCATATTTACAGTCAATAGCTAGTTGCAGCAAATCAAAGCCAGTCTGCAGATATTGGGGAGTTGATAGATTTTTGCATATATACGTACACACACACACACACACACACATAATTAATATATATATATATATACACACAGTGTATACGGAAAGTATTTAGACCCCCTTAAATTTTTCACTACTTGTTATATTACAGTCATTTGCTAAACTCATTTAAGTTCATTATTTTCCTCATTAATGTACACACAGCATCCCATATTGACAGAAAAACACAGAATTGTCGACTGAGCTATCAGGGGAGAAGAGCCTTGGTGAGAGAGGTAAAGAAGAACCCAAAGAGACCTAAAAATGGCTGTTCACCAACGTTTACCATCCAACCTGACTGGAGAGGGTCTGCAAGGAGGAATGGCAAAGGATCCCCAAATCCAGGTGTGAAAAAAGACTCATGGCTGTATTCGATCATAAGGGTGCTTCTACTAAATACTGAGCAAAGGGTCTGAATACTTGTCAGGCCCATGTGAAAATGTCCACAATTCTGTGTTTCAATTTCCGTTTTCTGTCTGTATTTACATTTACTGAGGAGAAAAAAATGCTTAAATGATTTTAGCAAATGGCTGCAATATAACAAAGAGTGGTCTGATTATTTCCATACTCACTGTGTGTGTATATATAATATATATGTATGGTTTCTGAATCTGATTTCTTTACATTTTTCTGTGTCACGTCAAAGTGATTCTGGGTTGCTCTCAGCTTGTCAGAATGGTGAAAATATCATGTTTCACTTTCAGCTGACAGAGAGTGTATTGCTGAGATGTTTGGGGAGAATTGAAGGATTCAAATGAAAAATAAGGATGTGATTTTATTGTCTGTATAAGGCAGTTGCGTGCAGAGAAAAGAATTGGAGACCACACATGGGAACAATCTTCTGCTTGGCCAAAACTCTTCATGGCTTACGCCAGTCTTCAAAAAAATATGCAGTGTTTATAATACTTAGGAGTTAAAAGCAAAGAGTGGCATTAAAACAGATCCCATAAAGCTAAAAAAATCTCTAAATGGAATAAAAAGACATCTGACAGACGTTAATGCAGGTGCAACACAAAAAAACGTAGCAATGTTACAAATGAGACTAAAGAGTTTATATACAATTACAATATACAATTTATATTTTACATTAAATAAATACAAAAATAATCAGAGAAAATATATGAAGAGTTAATTTGCAAAAACTGATGCAGAATTTTCTAAAATGTATTTAAATTTATTAATTACATTTTTCATTCAGCATTCCAAATAATCTAAATTAAACTGAAGTTGGGTTATTTTGATTAATTAAAAATAACCAGAAAATAAATAAATACAGTTACACACTATTACAAATATGATAACATAATAACATTTTTCATTATTTTTATTATTTTATTTATAATTTAAAGGATTTTCGAAAGGTAAAAAAATTTAATTATCTGTTTTTGCCAATAAACTCATATATTATTCATATATTAAAATTAGTGGTGTGAAATGATTCTTCGCGATTTATTGCATCCAAAATAAAATATATGTACTTTAGGTATACTGTGTATATTTATGTAGGCTTAGGCTTTACACAAATACAAACACATGTATAAATTTAAGAAAAATATGTAATGTTTATATATATATATATATATATATATACATACATGTAAATACATGTAAATATTTTCAAAATACTGTATGTGTGTGCCTTTATACATATGTTATGAATATACACAGTACACAAACATATTATCACGATCACCAGCCTGAGTGCCCTCGAGCTCCACGTATTACCCCGTCTGTGTTTCTGCATTGTACTCTAAGTACTTTTATTATGAAGTGTGTCTCTGCCCCCTTGCTAGTTCCCATAGCAACAGATCAGCTTCGTCCCCTCTTCTGGCCTCGCCTTTATATTGTTCGTGTGGTGAAGTGTTTGTGTTAGTTAGTCTAATCGCTGCGTATTGAGTGTCTTTCCTCGTACAAAGCATTTTCCCTGTGTGTTCTTGTTTGCCTGATCATTTGTGTACCGACCTCTGCCTTGCCTTGGATTATTGTTCTGGTTTTGCCACGTTTGGACTTTGTTCACTGATCGACCAACCCTCACTACTGCTCTGGACTGTTCTGGATTTTTTCCTCTGCTATTCCTGTTTGCTTTTGTCTCAACCCCGCCTGTTTGACCATGTCTTTAAATAAAGCCCTGGGAATGGATCTGCATGTCTCAGTCCCGTTCATAACAGAATATGCAGCCACCTCAGGATCCAGCGGGTTTCCTTTCAGACATTGGCCAGGTATGGACATTGCAAGAATGTTGTTAGTCCTCAAGCAGGCCTCTCAATCGCTCCAGGACTATGTACAGGAATACCTAGTGCTCGCTGTCCACTCTAATCTACCGGACTGTGTACTGATCGACTTTTTCTGTGAGGGCATTAGTACTTAGATCGCGGCTGATCTGTAAGGGACCCTGTAAGACTTTATGGACTTTGCTTGTTATGCGTGGGCTCTCCATTAACGGTGCGAAAGAGGAATGGCGGAGTGCGATCCTAAGATGGCCGTCAACCCAGAGCCACAGCCGCTGCACAAGATGGCCAACGACCCCGAGTCACTGCACAACATGGCTCCCACACCCAAGCCTTCAGCCAAAATGGAACTAAAGCCACAGTCTCCAGCCACCATGGAGGCCATGCCGGTGTGCCCCCACATCGTGGTTGTTGCACATGGGCATTCCAAGAGCGTTTGAGTCTGGTGTCATGTCTAGCGGACCCCCCTTTGATGTCAGTGAGGGCAGCTGGTGCCCCCAGGATTCCAGCTAAGGCCATTACTGAGACTGTCCCATTAGGCTCTGTGCCTCCTGTAATGGCGGTTTGCATTTTGAGCATGTGGGGCGCACACTGCACTTCAGAGGCCTCATCCTTCTGTCTGCCCCCGAGTCTTTGTCTGTCCTCAAGTCAGCGCCCAAAACCTTGCGTGTTCCTGAATCAATTTCAGCACTGCTGGAGGTGCTGGCTGTTGATCCCTCTGAGGTTCTGCCGGTGGCTGCACTAACCCCAGAGGTATTGATGGGTGCCATAGATTCCCTGGAGTTTCAGTCAGTGGCAGCGCAACCCCCAGAGATGCCGGCTCCGCCCATAGATTCTCTGGAGTTTCCGCCGGTGGCTGCATAACTCCCAGGGCTGCCCGTGAATCCTCGTCCTGCCCTGTCACATTTATGGAAGCCATTTCTAAGTCCTCGTCCTGCCCGGTCATGGTAACATGGCCGTTGAACCCTTGTTCTGCCCTGTCACCATAGAATCCCTATCCTGCCGTTCTACGGCTATGGAAGCCATCCCTAAGGGCCAAAAGGGCCGCCATTGACCTCTTGTCCTGCTCTGTCACACCTAAGGAGGCCATATCGAAGTCCTCGTCATGCCTAGTCACAGCCGTGGAGGCTGATAATGCCTCGCCCTGCCCTGTTTTCCGATCACGGAGGCCATCCTCAAACTCTCATCCTGCCTTGTTCCAACCATGGAAGCCACCCTTGAACTCTCGTCCTGCCCTGTTCCGACCACGGAGGCCACCTGCGACCTCGCAGCCTGCACCTGTTCAGTCTCTGCCCCCTTGTTAGTTCCCATAGCAACTGATCATCTTCGTCCCCTCGTTAACCCTCTGGTCTCGCCTTTATAAAGTGTTCATGTTTGTTCATTTAATCGCTGTGTAATGAGTGTCTTTCCTCGTACAAAGCATTTTCCCTGTGTGTTCTTGGTTGCCTGATCATTTGTGTACCGACCTCTGCCTTGCCTTGGATTATTGTTCTGGTTTTGCCCCATTTGGACTTTGTTCGCTGATCGTCCGACCCTCTGTACCGCTCTGGACTCTTCCTGTGCTTTGCCTCTGCTATTCCTGTTTGCTGTTGTCTCAACTCCGCCTGTTTGACAATGCCTTTAAATAAAGCCCACGAATGGATCTGCATGTCTCAGTCCCGTTGGTAACACTATTATCTAAAAAAAAAAACCTTTTATAGCTGGATTACAATACTAATTAAAATATATAGTAGCCTATTTTAGAAGAGATATTTAATTCTGTAAATGTAAAGACTAATTAACTGTAAATGTAATGTATTAATTTATCCTGTTGCTTTTTAAAGCATTTAATCTATTTATATTTTTTTTTATTTCATTCTCCTGTTAGCACTAAAGTGCTTCAGCAATTTTGTAATCCTTCACAGTCATGTTAATAAATCGATGCAGTCTCATGAATTATTAGGCGTTCTATTGCAAAAACAACGGCAAAACAGAAAGCACTTCTGACTAACCCTGTTTTATGCATGTATTTTTTATACAAAGTGTTTTGAATGAAGAGGCCTTTGGTAATAAAATGCATTTCCAATATCCAGTATTCCTACTGCAGCTGTACCTGATTTAGCAAGATCTACTACCACAAGCCATGAATTGCTTTCATTTTCTGCACATTAACCCACATTATAATCAGTCATCATAATATGTGAATAAAGTAAAGTAAAAAATCATAGCATAGCGTCAAGTGGGAATGCCACCAGGGAGCTTAGGAAGCAAAATCAAAATAATAAATCACTAAAGTGAATATCGCTAAAACAATATTTGCATTCGGAAGCCAATGATGCTTTCACTGGTACAGTGTTGAAGAAAATGTCTTGTTAATACTTGTTTTTTTTTTTGTTTTTTTTAAGCCTTTTGTGGTGGCATATTTGTGGGCAGTAGCAAGCTGTTGTTGTGATGTTAAAAGCTCTCAAGCTGAGACAGAGACGCTGATGGTTTATGTTACCTGAATTTCAACAGTGGTGTCTGCGGCTCACAGTGCTAGTCTTTTGCTTTCACATCAATCCACAGGCAGTATTACTCTCTTCACATTGTGAAGTGCAGCAATAGTTTTCCAGAAATGTTGAACTCCTACGCTTGTTTCAAAGTAGATGGAGTGATTTCACTGGGGTGATATTTCAGTTTGAATGATATTTCTCAAATGAGCTTGACTGTAATGGGCTTTATGTGGGCTGACTTCATTATGTTACAGGAAAGTGAACGAGAGAGCGAGTGGGTGGGTATAGGACTCCAGTCTAGGCTGAATAGGATGAGATTTGTTTTATTGATTGTATAGAACTTATAGCCACCTAAAAATGTGGTTCACTCAAAAATTAAGATTTGCTGAAAATTTACTCACATTCAGGCCATCCGAGATGTAGAAGAGGTTGGGTCTTCATCAGTTTGGAGAAATTTAGCATTTCATCACTTGCTCAACAATGGATCCTCTGCAGTGAATGGGTGCCGTCAGAATTCCAAACAGCTGATCATAAAACATAAATTTATTGTCTTGTGAAGTGAACATCTCAAGAAACAAATTCATCATTAACACAATACTTTAACAATACTTAAACAATTGTTACAAATAACAATACTCCATCTTGGAGAGCCTGTGAAGTTGATGTTAAGTTAAAATGTTAAGTTATATAAAATGTCCTTTACTGAGCAGCTGTCTGAAGTAATAATTCACACCTCAAGCATTGGCAATAACAGAACCGTTTCTCAAATCACAAACCTGTATTTTAAATAATCTTTTAAAAACTATTGGTATTGCGGTGTAAGAATTAAGGGCCAGGACATGGTGCCATTAAAATGAGAGTATTCCTACAAATATATCAGTGCGACCACAGATTCCACGCCCTGTCATTTTCCAGGAATAGATGGACGGGTAGTGAAATTACAGCTTTTTAAAGGGTGGAAATTTATGCACTGTCAGTTTAGAACTGGGAGCAACTGTAAGGGTTTTATCTGTTATGTCTGTCAGAATGATGCTGCTACTAGTAACATCATTACACATCGCCCTCTCTAGATGTTAAGTGTGAAAGTTGGTACAACTGTTTGTGCTAAGGTTAAATGTTTTTATTTATTTAGCTTTACAGTGCATTTTGAAGTGCACTTTAATTGCATGAGTAAGTACCAAGAAATTTTAATGAACAACATGAGTTGAATATGTAATTATATTGGCTGCAACTGCAACACTTGAAAGGAGAACCCACTTAACCAAGAATGCCGGCCAAATTTGACCTCATAATGATTAATGATTTTTCTTACAACAAAATCTGGAGGGAAAATGTGAATAATATATGCAGTATGAGTATATTTTGTATATATATAATACAGGTTTATTAGGCCTAATTATAGTTGTAGTTAATTAAAGTGTAGTGCCTAAACTTAACAACTACCTTATAATACCCAATAATAAGCAGCAAATTAGGAGTTTGCCGAGGCAAACTTCACTGTTAATGGTTTGTTAATAGCAAAATTGGACCTTAAAATAAAAACTGAAGTTACTAAAATAAAAAAAATGTAAGTTGCTATTAGGTTACTTCATATGGACTACAACTACCACAATAATGTATGCTTCCGTGCGAGATAAATCCGAGTGCAGTTGTAGTCTTAACAGCATTTCTGTTAGCAGGCTGTAAAGTTGATATCGTAGAAGCCTACAAAACGTGAAATTATCTTAAAATAACACGATCCTCTGACATCAATCTAGTTTTACTCATAAATGTGGTGACAATCTAACCAACAGCTATAAATGCTAGTTAAAAATGTTTTAAAACTACAAACTGAACATCTCTGTACGTTCATACGAATCAAAATGAAAAGATCACTGTTAGTTGCAAGTAGTTTTTTTTTCTGTACTCCTCTAGACCGGTTAATTTGTCCGAATTGGCACAATCTCTCCAAGGGGTGGCGTTTTAAACCCGCTTCTCTTCAGCGCGCTTCAAATCACCCCCTCCGTCGCTCTTATCAGCAATTCAGATTGCATGCAAATGCCCTGAGAAAGGAGCGTCATTCTGAAAGGACAGCGAGTGTGCGCAAGAGGGGGGTGAGCAGAGGCATTCCTCGTTCCTCTCTCTATTCTTCTCTGTCTGCCGGCTGATGCTCGCGCGTTCACTCAGCGCAGATATGAGCGCAGATCGCAGTGAAGTTTGAAGAAGACAGAGAGCAGCGCGCGGTCGGATTATTATTTACATCAAACTTGCTGCACAACTCGTCCGGCGTTCTGAACTTTCTCTTTAATCCGTTTGGTTTGACCATGGGCTCTTTCCGCAAAAAAGCGTTTTATTGGCCCGTTTGGTCGCTTGCTGTTGTTTTTGTGCTTTTGAGTCAGCGTTGTCATGGAAGTTGTTCAGAAAAAGAGCTGGAAAAACGAGAAGAAGAGGCGAATATAGTTTTAACCGGGACTGTAGAGGAGATCTTGAACATGGATCCGGTGCACAACACTTACTCCTGCAAGGTAAGACTTTGCGCACCAGACACTCTTCAAATGCATCAAAGTGAAAGTAAAAAATGGAAATATGTACTTCACAACACATCGTGCTACAAGTTTAGGCTTATTAGACTTAAATGGTTTCTGTGCAACTGTTTTGAAATGTATATCACCTGTTAGAAATAGGCTACTCGTAGCATATCATGAACATGTTAATGCTGTCTAAAAGAAAAACTCAGTAGGTTTTGAGTCTGATAAATCATGGACAGCAAGTAGCTGCAACCACATAACAATGCATATAATTGTAAATAAAAAGGAACCTGTGGTTATTGGTTTTACTCAGTTGATGAAAAAGTCCCACTTTGATCCACCTGTAATTTGATATTTCGTAAGCAAGGAACCTGAAGAGCCTTTGCAGTGACTTGATGTCCTTTCAAGCTCTATTAGTGCTTTGGGTTCCATTATCTGCAATTATCATGTAATCATGGACTTACTTTGTTAGAAGTAACTGAATGCGGTCAAGTATATCAAAGTCTTTCAGAAACTAATCACTAGGGCATAAAAAGTGTGAAAAGAAGTGTAATATAACATTGCAGCTCTTCCTACCATAATTTCACTGTGTTATAGAAGAGCTATGACACCTCAAGCTTATTAAGTAAAGTCTGATACTACTAAAAAAAATCTTATTTTTTTGCCCTTTTAAAAATGTACTAATATGTTGTAAATGTAGCGATATGATATCTGACCAGTTCACAAGAGTCACGTATTTGCATCAATTTGATATGTGACCTGGGAATAACCTAGAATCTTATATTTCCTTATTCATTTCACATCATAACCTTTCAATGTGGTCTCACACTTTTGGACCACCACTGAGACATACGTATATGAATCAAAAATACATTGTAAGTGTAGTCCAGAGTTAGATTGCAGAGTCTTACGTAACTAGAGGTAGGTGGCCGCTTTGGAATGTGCAAGAAAGTGACCTTGATCTGCTTGAAATGGTGTTTTCTTAATCTCATGTTGTCTTTTCTCTGTCTGAAGGTCAGGGTATGGCGTTACCTAAAAGGAAAGACCATGGTGAATGGAGAGGTGCTGCTGGACGGAGGAAACAAGGTGATGATCGGCGGTTTTGGAGACCCCCATGTATGCGACAATCAGGTGGCCACCGGAGATACACGCATTTTCTTTGTCAACCTGGCCCCTGATTACATGTGGCCGAGCCACAAGAACGAACTGATGCTAAACTCGAGCCTGATGAGGATTACTCTCCGCAACTTGGAGGAGGTGGAGCACTGCGTTGAAGGTAAAAAAAAAACAAAAAACAAAACACTTTCCTGATTCAGCATAAAGCTGTAACTCACATCTTCTGGCTGTATAGAGATTTGAGAGTTAGAAAGCTCCCGTGGTGGTGACTGCGGTCCTGATTGCAAAAGCAGGTGGTGTTTTCTGCTCTAACTGCATCTTTATTTTACCTAATGAAGCGACTCACATTTTGAGACATTACATTAACCATTTATATTATATTAATACAGCAATCATAGCTTTCCGAATGAAATTTTTTAACAGTTTTTTTTGTTCTTCTCTTAACTTTTTTGTTAGCTGGCAATGCTTATTGAATTTCTTGGGCCCCGAGGCCTTAAAACCAAAGCATATCATGTGCACCGTCACTAGCAATCAGCCACTGACAGTCAGTGCTCTCGAAGGAGGGTGTGTCTGTTCGCTAACTGAGCACCTCCAGGGCCTTTGACTAATCTGAGTGAAAGTCCAAACCTCTACCTTTCCTTGAGGGAAATCATTTATAGAGTTAGAGTGGAGATACTAAAGCATAACAGCATAGCTTCAAGCTATGGGGCCCTCAGAAGAGCCCCTGTGTCTGTATTATGATGGCAGTGTCTCTGCAGGAAAGAACAGTTGAATGAATAAGGCCAGACTGATGTCCAAACTTTTCAAAGTGCTTTTGGTTTATTAATGTCAATGCGAAATAGTGGTTGTCCTTCTACTATAAATGGCTCCATTTTGTAAATCAGCAGTGCTTGTAGTTTAATCTTATTTAGTGTTCTACAATGTTGGCAGCTGTACAAGCAGTGAAAATATACATTAGTCTGGAATACAACAGAGCATTTAAAGCTAACATCACTCTTATAGGTCTAATCAATTCTGGAAATGGGCTCTCTACATCATCTTTGTTTGGCAGAATGTCTAGACTTTTGAATATTGACATCAAGTCTGGTCCAGTTTTCAGCTTTTTCTGGCTGAGAATCAACCACTTTAAAAGGAAGAAATAACTTTATTGATTTTAAAAGTTTGAAAATATGGTTTGTGGTGTTTTTAAGTATCATTTAGGGACAGTAACAACACTAAAGTGTTGGTTAAACTCTTTGAAAATACTTTTCTGAAAATACTCATATCTCAGAAAACATAAAATGTGCAAATTTTTGAGGAAATTCTGTTTACTTCCCGGTTATGGTCCCGCCATTGAAACTCCATTACCTCAGATCTTAAGGCTTCATAAAGACATAGACAACAGATTTAATTTAGATTTAATTTGACCAGCTCACACATTAAATATGTTCAATGGAAGCTGGAACTTGTTTGCTTGATGTGAGAATCAATGAAGTCTGTTTTTGCGCAGATACGGTTGAGCTTCGGTCTCTTAAAGGATTCTTGTTTTTTGGAGAACTACACCTTTAGGTAAACCAAACTGATTAATCCTTGGTATATGTAGCACATACCAGCGATATTTATGTATTTATGTAACATGAGACTAGGATTTCATGGCAGGTGACTCACTAGCTCTCTCGTTGGTTTCTAGGGCTCAGAATCAAGCACAAATCAGAACAATTGTCCTTCAGGGCACAAAACATCCATTTCCCCTATTTGTTTTCTTTTTATTCATTCTGTACTTTTTAAGTATTGTGCTTTTTGGCACAAGCCACTTCTGAAGAGAGACTGAAGAGAGTCTTTTTTAAGCTGCTAAAATCTTAAAAGGTTTGATGAGGGGGCAATTTAGCAGAGTACCGTATTTTGCATTCGCACACGGAGGGCTAAGTGTAAGGCCACTGAAAATAAACGCCGCTCTGACTAATGAGAGGCCATGTGCTTCATTTAACAAATGTGATTCTTTTTATATTGTAATAGGATTGATTCTCATTTTGCACACAAGATGCTCAAGTATATGCTACAAATAGCAAACAGCTGTGCTCAGAATGGCCAACGGTTGTGTTAAACACGCAGCTTGCGAATTCTAATTCCGAGTCTATAAACAGAGACCGGGCACTTCAAAACATTCAGAAACAGTGGTTCTGGCCTTGCTGTTTACATGGTTAGACAAGTATACTATAAACCAGGCCTTGAATAAAAAAGTATTGCCCAGAAGGCTGAGTGACTTGGAATGGTGCCTAATGGTGTTCGTTTTTTGTTGGCTAAACTGATTTGGGAATTTGATGTTATCCATCAATTATTTAATAAAGCATGACCTTTTAGTGAAGGTTTTTTTCCCCTCTTTGTCAATGCTTAGTATTAGACCTACAGCAAAAAAAAAGAACGTGTGAGGTGGAAAGAACAAGATTGTACCTGCCAGCCTGTTGAATGTATCCACTCCTCTCTCCTCACCTCTGACAGGTTAGATAGCACTGAGAAATGAAGAGATTCCTAGCTGAAGTTTAGAATACTGCAGTCAAAGCCAAAGTTTTCTTAAGGGGGGGGGTTTATAAATGACAAGATTGGAAGGGTGAAATGCGATAACAAGAGAACGCAACAAGAAATTCTTGATACAAGTGTAGACTGGAACGCTTATAGGAGAGGTCTAGAGGCGTCAAGTTCTCACTCCCACCCATTTGCTCTTTGCTAAAACAGACCACTTGGGTTGTTACGTGAAAAAGCACTTGGATTAATGCGTTTATCTGGCAAAAAACACCAATGCATCTGTTGAACTTGAAATTAGATGTTTAGAAGAATGTCTGACCTGCTGTTTTCTACACAATGAAATGCATAACGGCTTAAATTTCAGTCTGTTCCTCACACAAACTATCTTGGAATATAGCGCACACATCATGTTGATCACTTGTGATATCTTTAGGATGCGTTTTTTGTTCCTTTTGCAGCTTGATGGTCCCTTTCATTCAGTGGAATAGAATTTGACTTCTTTTTAATAGAAAAAATAGAACGTCAAACAGGTTTCGATTGACATGAACATGAGTAAATGGTTTTATTGAGTGAAGTAATCTTTTAAATCCTGTTTTATTTCACAGTTGGATTTGTACTTTTAGTCCAGTGGTTGAACTGTTTGTTAAACCAGCAAATCAAATGTTCTCCTTTCTCTGAAGTTGGCATGCGAGAACATGCTGCTTTTTAGTGTTTCTCTGACTTAGTTTTTGTATGTGGGCTCTAATTCATTAAATGCCAACCTACACAATAGTGGAAGCTTGCATCTTACTGGTGGATAATCGTTTAAACCAAAGGGGTCCTGTTTCAAACCGTTGTGATCCCTTGCATTTATGAATAGAGTGAATCAAGCCAGACTAACTATGAAAAAGAACAGCTGGAAAGCAGAAGAAAGCTGGATAGAAAAATATGTTATGGCTTCATGATGTTAAGCATTGCAGCAGCCTTTAAAATTGAGGAAGAAGTGATGAAAATTAAGCAAAGAGAATGAAGGCATGAAGAAACTTGATTGATAGCTGCAATGAGAAGTCTGGTTCCTTTCGGTGAATCTGTTCATTGCAGCAAACCTGTTGAAAATGTGTGTTATTGAAAAGTGTTTTCAAAAATAATTTAATGAAGCACTGTAGCTTCATATGTTGGGTATATTACTCATATTATTACAAAAATCATTATCATTATCAACATTATTGATACAGTAATTTTTCATTATTCAAATTCATAATTTTAATTGAAAATTCTCAAATAATGAGCTCAAAAACAAATGCACTCTTTACAGATCACTTATTCAAAAGAACAATTGATTTGTGAATAGGTAAATATTTATTAATTGATGTTAGAATATCGCACCTGCTGTAATTTTTTATTAAGTGTGGTTATTTCAAACTCCTTTTGCTTCAATGTATATGGCTTCATGCACAAATTTTTTGGAAGGAATTATAATTTATACAGTACAGTTTCAGATGCTTCATTTATTTTCTGTTGATCAGATTATTTCAGGTCTACACCATCCCTTTCAGTCCAATTGATGATCATTTTTTGTCTGATTACTATCAGTCTGATAATTAACAGATTATTTGTGTGCCTGTTAATTTAGCAAAGAATTTTTTTTTTGCGGCTCCTCCGATCTGTCCCTCTGTTTTATTACGAGGGCCACATGGTTCAAGAGGCCCAGTTCAAGTTGAGCTTTAGCCTGAGGACAGAGAGTCCAGTGCTGGTGGTCTGTTGTGATAATAAGTGCAGGTCATCCAGTCGTATTCTCTGGATTGAGTGTGTGTGTGGCAGGTCTGGGAATGAGAGTAGCAGGTCTTTGGGCGCACTTCCCTTTTATTCTGGCTGTTTGTGTAAGGAGGAGGCCTGGCGTGCCTCTGATTCCACCCTGCATGAAGGTCAGCCCGTCTGCACTCAGCCCAGAGCAGGTAATGATTAATAGATTGAGCATAATTGAGGTGAAGGACTTCCTCCGCCCCTTGTTAATGGTCTTAGGATGAGAATCATTGGAGAAGGGCCCTCTCAGAAAGGGGCTTTATTTAAAAAACCACCCCTGTGTTATTTCAGGCTGATCTCCCTGAGCCTGACTTTAGCCCAGGGATTTCCAAATGTGTTTTATGAGATTTGGGAGACCAGCCATCAGTGAATGGAGCTGAAAGCCTGTCGGCACCATAACACAAGTACCCAGGGGCCGAATGATCTATAGGAAATGGCTGTGATGCGTCACTGAATGACTGTTTGTAATAGAGCGATTCTAGCTGCGCGTGTATATGACTAGTCTGAACAGGAAGCGGATTAAGGTTTGTAGATGCCAGAATTAGTATCTCATTTTTCTCTCAGGTTATTTAGTCTGTAATTATAGCTTTGAAGTTTTCTTAAATGCAAAGAGAACTTTGGTCTCCATTGAGGTCTCGTATAGGCTCATCACTTTATTTCATCTGTCTGTGCACAAGCACTTCTTTGTCTGGGTAGTCATGGGAAGGTGTTTTTTGAGAGGATGATTTCCTGCATGTTGTGTCGCTGGGACTTTCTCTGTGGAACATGATTAGAAAACGGATTGACTGAGAGGCTGGAGAAACTGACAGCAAGATAACTCAAGTAAGGAGAAGGGACAGAAGGCTGAGAATTATACCTGTTAGAGTTTCCCAAGTTATTACATTTTAAGATTTTAATTAAACCCTGAAACCTCCACACTTGCTCGGAATACTAATTAAGCTTTGGGAATGAGAAAGCTGTGAAACAAAGGGATAAGAGTGTTTTGCAGCCCTCTGCTCACCTCTCTTTTCACTTTATATTCTCCTTTTTCCTGTAGAAAGGACAAGAGTTTGGCTTGGCACCAAGTTTGAGTCTGTGTCTGGTTTAATCTCTTCATCAGACATCATTGTTTAAGCAACGCATGTCGACGGTCCCAAAGTCTGATTTTATTACACAGAGTTCGAAGGTGTGAGGAAATGTTGGATCTGTTAGATGTAAGGAAATGGTCAGAGTGAGGCAACAGCATTTTTATTGACTGTTAAGTAATATATAAATAGATATTAGGAAAAACATTATTATTTTTTTAATTTTGCCTGTTTTTGGGCAGTTTTATGCATGTTTTACTTCCAAAAATCTATGACTTCATAAAAGTCATTTTAACCTAAGTTACAGTGGTTGTTTGGCATCTACTGCTACTTCGGTTCTAATGTGGTACAGGTTTGTTAGTGCTTTTTAGAAACATGGATATGTGCTTCTTGTGAGGAGGATACACTCAATTGGTCACTGTGTTCTTGGAAGTTAGATGGGCAATAGACTATAAAACCCCTCACATTCCTGACACAATGGCTAGAATGGATAGGGAGACTTCGCATGTTATGGATTCCTTGAGATCTGTGGCAATGTTTCAGACTAATCTAAATGTGAAGCGATAGACAGCTGTGATGTTGTGCCTGAGATTCCTGGAGTTAACCACTGGTTGGCACACTTTCTTTCTTTAGATCACCTTCTTGTTAGAGACTTTTAGCACACCTGTTTTTAATCACTCCTAATGGCCAACCTTATTTAAATGCCTCACTGCCTATTGTTCTTGTTCAGTCCTGATGTCTGACTATATATCGCAAAAAAGTTTGTACGCTCTCATGAGGTGGTTTTTTAGGCAATTCGAAAAAGGAGAATTTCGCAAAGCTGCAATGGAAATGGGTTTTTTCGCATTTACTGGTCACATGGCATGTAAAAAGTCATATGATCATTCTTAATTGTATTATAACCTCCAAGAAACACTTAATACATGTTCATTCTCGAGTATAAGGGGCTTTCCCTGCCATTAATGCGTAGACAGTTTAAACTGCACACGTCTGCAGTGCCGTTCGGCTCTGATACGGACAGTGAAGTAGTGATTGTGGTCACTTGGTTGATGTTTGTGTTTATTTCAGCCTCGCCACGCACATTTCTGAAATATCTCTCCATGCTGCTTCTGTAAAGATAGATGCTTACGCCTCCTTTGTATAAATAGATCCAAAATCTGTCAAATTGCACCAAAATTCGTTGGTATGACTTATCGTGAGAGTTTACGTCTTAACCGCATAACGGTTAATGTAAACGCCATCATTTCGCAATACTTTTTATCGACATTTATCAAATATCGACAACGCTTTGCGCAAATCTGTAATGTAAACATGGTTTATGATGCTACGAGGGATTTGGGGTTGAGATTTTCTTGTCTCTTTTTTTGATATTTTTTCTCTTGCCTGAAATCAAGGACAGATTTTCTGTTTGGATCACCTTTTGTAATTTTAACCAAGGAGTGCTTTTTTGAGTTTTTGAATTTCTGTTATTCCTTATATATATTCTTTATTCCTTAAAGACTGTATTTCGGTTCTTTGTTTTTTTGTTATTTTTTCTTACCTTGAGTAAAGAACTTAAAAAGTCAGACTCTGAGCCTCCTAATTGTTTCCTCTGCACCTGGGTTTGACCTGTACTAAGGATATATACACAGCAAACCTGAGTTCGATCCCCATCTGGATCATACCAGGCAGCTGCTGCAGTTAATGTGGCTAATCCAGGACCATTCACTGTTACAGCCAGAGATTCATCTGGCACCAGTGAGACGTGTTATCATTTAGTCACGTTTAGTCATTGGATGCTGATTTAACTCACACTTTGTTGTTGTTAAGCTTGTTTGCATTGATCATTCTATATGACCTTAAGATCTCAAGAGACTAAAGAAAGTTTCATCACCTTCTTATTTCAAGGCATTAGCTCTGGTTAAATGAAATTTGAGAGCTCATTTTTTAAAAGGCTCTAGCAAGTGCTGAGGTTGAGGAAAACTTAAATTCCTTTTTCATTAGACACTGGAACCTGCTACAATATGATTCCTATTTAAGCTTGACTTTATTGTCAGGGTCCAGTGAAAATGAGTTCTGTGCTGACGGTGTGAAAAACGCATTGCTAATTGAATGGTCATGGTGTCAAACTTTTGGAAGCAAAAACAAAGCCTTCCAATACTGTAGGTAGATGAAAGTCATGGATGAGATGGTTTCTTGAAACAGATATTGTCTCTCTGAAGTTATTTTCTACAGCGCGTTGATAGCCAAATTAAGATTTGTCCTCAGGCAAAACCTTCTCTGCTGGCCTAAACATTATCAGTACCATTAACTTTATTTTTCCATGAGTGTGTATTAAATGATCTCCAATAGTCTATTCTCTTAATTTCATAGCTTTTCTCTTGATTGTGCTGCTTCCAGTAGTGTGTGCTCATATTAGAGCTTCTATCCAATCATATTTCAGCAATCATGTTGCCAGGGTCATAGAAATCTGCATAGAATGTCTTCAGAATTAACAGTGCAGGCCCCTGTAGCTTAAAATCAATGGCAATGAAAACGTTGCATTAACCAATCAGATTTTGAGTTGGCAGCACCAGGGCCATCTAGGAGGCTTATGATAACGTCAGCATTTTCTCATCCTTTGTTTAGATGGTCAGAGAGTTGGTTGCCGTGATTTATTGTAATTTAGATTTTAGTCGCATAGCATGGGTGAACAGAAAGAGCATCATTTCGCAATAGTTAAAAAAATTACATTTGGAAATTGTATTAGAAAAAACAACCACTTTTTTGCAACACACTGTTCATTTTTCAAGCCCAATGCATTTTTAAATGACACAAATAAAAACAAACACTCGAAACAAAATTATTTTTTTCAAGAAGAACAATTTTTTATTTTTTTTTATGTTTTGAGGACATCTCTGATGGAATATCCACTTGTCACTGGTTGCTCGTTGACCATAGCTGGTGTTCAAACTGGATATAACAAGTTTAGACTAGCAGTTAACCATTTTGGACCAGATTTGACCAGCTGTTGTTGTTGGGTCTGTTGATGGTCTTGGACCGCCATGTTCCAAAATCTAGCTTGACTCTTTTAAGATGGTTGCTGGTCTGACGTTCTGGTCCAGCGTGAGAATCCAGTTTAAACTGGATTTTCTGTCAGAATTGAAGCTATAGAACACAGGACAACCACCTGTTCAGCAAAACAGTGGTCAAGAGTTCACTCAGGTCTATACAAACCACTTTTACAGTTTGTTTGCAGAGTGAAGTAACCCGTGACGGAGGGGGTTCGGTGCCGTTTCGTTTGCCCCTGCTGGAATGCCAGTAGTTGTAAGGTGTAAAGCACAAAGAGCACACAAAAGCCCAAATAACACATGCTAATGGAGTGTGTGCAATGTGTGCCTTCTTTGAAAAGGAAGACTCCATTCATATGGGCCAGCATCAGCATGAAACTGTCCTACACTGACCTGGCATTGGTAAATCATTAAACTGGAGCTCCATTGCTGGTTTTCTATCCTTCTAAGTGTACTTGAAAGGTCACAGAGGAACCTGTTCTGCTTTAATCCACAGCTGATCCTCCCACATGCCCCCCTCCATACAATTCTAATACCATTTTGTTTTTTTTTTGTGTCCTGTTAGCTGGCTTCAAGCTAGCCCAGACTTAGCTATCACAGGATGTTAATGTTTTTTTGTTTGTTATCCCATGGTCACTTCCATGGGGATGTTGGGATACAACCTTTTCCTGGTCTCTTTTGTCTCTTCTTCGTCATTCCCGTCTAGATTGTTTCCTGTTGGTAGCATCTTGTTTTATTTTGAGCTCATTTGATTCTTATAATGGGTTCCTCTCTTTATCTGGCCTCGGGAAGTTCCACAGCTGAATGACTTGGAAATGTTCGACCATTAAAGATAAATGTTTAATGTGTGTAAAACGGTAGCTCTTGGAAAGTGAGGTAGATGAGCCCCTAGCTTTCCCACAGTCCTCCATATTACAGAGCCATGTAGAGCATACCTGTAATTACACTGGAATCTGGCCTGTAAAGCTGCCAGTGTAATAACCACCAGGTGCAGACCCAAGACCTGCTGCTGAGGTGCAGCAGACCCGACCTAATTCCCTACTCAAACATGTACTTATTTAACCCAACATGGAGTGTGAGAGGGAGTAGGTCTGTGTACACATCCAGTAATCTAAGATCTCCTCCAAACATTATGGTTTTTATGTGGGTCAGTGCATTTTTTTGTCTGGGTCATTTTATTTATTTCTACCAATAGATTTAATTCATGCATAGAATAACATTTATATTGAATTGTCTGCTATGTGTCATGTGTAGCAGCAGTTAAAAAACATTTTAGTGCAATTTCTATTTATTATTATTATTATTATTATTTTTGCCTATTGATATTTAAATATTATTTATGAATTAAAATTATATAATTATACCCTACTGTTCAGAAGTTTGGGGTTAGAAAGATTTCTTTTTAGTGCTTCTGTTGAGCAATAATGCATTAAATTGATCAAAAGTGACAGCAGAGATATTAATAATGTCACAAAATATTATTTAAATGCTGTTCTTTTGAACTTAACAAAAACCTGTATATATATTATTAAAAATAATAAAAAGCCTGTTTTCAATAAATAAGAAAGGTTTCTTAAGCATGAAATCAGCATATCAGAATGATTTCTGAAGGTGACATTACCATGTGACATCAAAGCCTGTAATGATGCTGAAAAATTCAACTTTACCATGACAGAAATAAATGTTTTAAAATATTTACATAATAAAAAAAATATTTATAATACCTTACTAACTCCAAACTTTCATTTAAAAACCTTTGATGTATGATATTTATAATCACATTCTTTTGTGTTTGCATCGCCTTAACATTTTACTTTTCTTGAAATTAATGTATCAACAAGCATATGTGATCTGACTTCAATGCAATTCAACGTCAATGAGCATTTTTTCACTCTATTCATCATTGACCTCTATGTAGCCACCTTAACATGTGAAAATCTCCAGGCTCCAGATCACTTTGTCTACCATGTTCCAGCGTTCTGGTCGTCTGTGTTCTGTTGAAGGCCTCTTAAGTCAAGATATCTGTCTGACTCAAATGATTTCAGCTGGTACTCCTGTTGTTTTAGCTAACAGTTGCAAGGAAGTGCTGGCTTTCAGAGGCAAACAGAGATATTTCTCTGTTTAGTTCATCTATATAGTTCACGTCCACATCTCTGTCTTCCTCACCATCCCTCTCACTTTCTCTCACACATGCCCATGAGAATGGAAGCCTGCTGTGCGGAGCTGTCAGTATCTGTAAACCAGTGGCCATGTGGAAGGAAAGGGCCTCATTACTACTCTGTCATTATAGAGCCGAGCATGCCGGAACACTGCACGCTTCGAGTACGACAGGTCTTGTAAAGAAGTTTTGGCCTTTGATGTAAATAATTTTCTTATTGTTTCTGGGCTTGTAACATGCTTGTTCATAGTTTGCAGTTTGGCAGTTATAAATGGCAGGGTTTGGGAACTGTCATTCACACAGAGGAAATGGTGCTTTGGAAATCTGGTTTTACTCAGTAACATGAAATCAGAAATGACTCTGGTTTTTTAAGGCTACGTGTTCCCATGTTTTACTGTGAATGATTCATCTAATTAATGAGGTATTCAAAAGTATCCATAATGTTTTGTCGGTTTAATTCCTTGCATATTAATTTCGATGTCTGCAGTTCTTATTTTCCAACCATTCAGCAACCATTTATTTCTTTCTTTGTCTTTCTTTTATTATTTTTGTGTGGGAAAAAAAAGCAAAATATGCATTAATCAAAAATACAATAAAACTTGAATTATAAATAAACTAAAGAAACTTAAGTTCAGCTAAATGTTTCCTTTTCTTAATTGTTAATGTAAAATGATTAATTTATTTTTGTTTATATCTATTGTTTGGGAAATACATACAAATAAAGCAAACAATAAATATAAACAAAAATAAATAAATAAATAAATATTATTTTATTTTAGTTTTTAATATTATTTATTATTATTATTGTTATTATTTCAATTATTTAACAAGCATACAAACAGAAATATTTAAAAAAAAATGTAATCATTTACATAAATTTATTTGCTTTAAATAAGTTCTTTGAGTCTTTATGACTCAAATTGTAGTTATAGTTTAATTTCTAATTAAAACAATTCCACAAGATGTCTTCATTCATTTGCGTTTTATATGGATGTTAAACCAAATAATCCTGATTGTGTTGAGTTAACGTGATAGCAGCCTAAACTTTCCAGCGTTTTAAAGAACAGTAAATCTAAGAATTATCCTGTTGAACAGATGCTGTTTTTTTTAGCAATGATTGTTCCATGTAACGCATTCTCCTTTCCAAGCCCAGTTTAGATTGACATGGCGGTGAGAAAATAGGATAAAGAGAGGGAAGGAGGAAGGAGGAGGACGGGAAAGGAGGATAAAGGGTAAGGGTACAGAAAAACTGGAGCGAGGGAATGGGGCCAGCGGTTTTTCGGCTCATGTTATGCATGCTGGGATGAAGTCATGGTGAGAGCAGCCAGAGACCTCTGCTCTCCACGGCTAGTGTTTTCTTTCCCCTCTCTCTCTCACACACACACACACCATCTGGCCAGCTGGAAGGAAGTGGTTTCTACAGGTGGGATATTCCTTTATCTCTTGCTTGCTCTGTGTCTTTTCCCTCGAGAGAGAAAGAGCAGGGAGGCCCTCAGACTCTGTGTTTGTATGTACACACTAACCACACACAGAGAGAATGGCACGCACACATGCTGCCACATTTATTTATTATTTTAAGCCCTGACGTTGACGGCCCAGAACAATGACTCTGATTGTCTTTGCTGAAATGAGTGTCTTCACATCAGATTCAATCAGATTAAAAGCTTATCAGTTTCCAGTTTGTATCTGGAATGTGAAAGTGAAGTGTCAGTGGCTTACCCTCAGGGAATAGTTTTCTAAAAACATACCAGCAGAAGTGGAACTGCAGAGGTTCTTAAACCAGTGGTTCACTGCTTTAAGGCATTCACACAAAAATGAAAATCCTGTCATTAATTACTCACCCTCATGTCGTCCCAATCCTGTAAAAAAAGGTTAAAATAGCCCATGCGACAGCAGTAGTCCTTCTATAAAGAGAATACCTAAAAAAAATGTTACCTTATAACCTTATAAACACCAAAACTATGCAATTAAAGAATAAACAAATTTACAGTACATTTTTTTTTTGTAAAATTCAATAATATTAACAATAATATTGTATTGAATTTCATTTAATGATTAAAACAGAAGATTCATAGGTTAATTCATGAAAATTAATTATTTTGGGGGATGATCTATGCTTTATAGCATAATTTCAGTACAGGCACTATTTAAAATGGCTGTCTCAGTCTTATTTCCAGAATCAAGCTTCATACTTTTTTTTTGGTTTCTCTGGGGTGATTTAAGCATAATGGGTTTAAGGATCAATTCTGATATTCTTTCCGCAAATGCATGAATCAGAATTTAATAGTGCAGAGAGATGAAACCGACTGGAAGGAGCTCCGAGAGAAAAGCGAGATGAGTAAGAGAGTAAGAGACTCATTTGCTGACTCATTTCATTAACTTCGAGGGGTGTTCAAAAGTGGCATTTGACAATTTGCAATTTGCAGTATGTTAGAATATGACTCATATGAATAAACAGGATGCTTTCATATACTGCATTTTCAAGCATTTGTGCATTTATGTGAGCCAAAGCTATGAAAAGAGCTATTTGAGAGTCTGATTTTGAGAATTGTTTGGTAAGTGGAAGTCCGACTGGAATTTCTGTGGAATTTCTCCTGCTTCCCCTCTGGGCTTTAGGTGAGGTGGATAGAGACTAGTCCAGACCAATGCTATCTGTTACATCAGCGTTTTTGTGAGGTTACGTGCATGTTAAGGACGCTGAAGTGTTTTCTGAGAGTTTTTAACCTGTGGCTGGAGTGCTACATTTTAGGAAATATTTTATTTTGTATGTATTTTTTCATTTCAAAAATATTTTATTTTTACATTTTATTTCATAATATTTATTTTCACAATTTTTCATATTGTGTTTCATTTTATTTTGTTTATTATTCTTTAATTTCATTTGGGTCTAACCCATGGCATTCATTCATTCATTCATTTTACAAGCCTCATGGTTTAAGGTATAATGCTTTATGCTAGCTTAATGTTTATGAAATATTAGCTGATATTGTATATTGCATTTAAGTTTAATTTATATTTGAGCCTATTTTTAATATTGGTGAATCACTAGTTAAGACTTTGTATTCATCCTTGGACTTGTGAGGAATTTTAACACCTCATGAATTGCTGTGGTTTCTGTTTTCTCCGGTTTTCCCTCTGTCCCTCATTCCCTCTTTGGCTTTTTGTTCTCGGGGTGGCAGGAGGAATGTGCTGGGTTCATGGTTTCAATGTGAGATGGATGACCAGTCTGAGGGACTACAGGCTGACCTCATGGAGGAGGGGTGTGAGGAACTGGCTGAGAAACCATAAAAAACGTCAAATTGGTTCCCAGAACCTAGCTCTCAGAAGTTTGGAAATTATGCCGCAGTGTGCCAGCTTACATTCTTCAGCACCTGTTTCATAAAGAGTGGCCTTTTGAAGATGACTTGTTTTGTACTGCAGACATCTACTGACATGTTTGAGAGTTGAGTGAGTAATGTTTGAAAAATACATGTGGTGTAGCGTTCATCAAACGTTTCTTTTAGTGAAAGGATGGATTGTAGGTATAAGAAGTGTGGCATTCACTTCTTTGTGGTTTCCCTTCAGAGCTCTGTTTTCTTGCTTCAACTCCCCCTCGAACTCCTTGTTTTCTGTCTTTTAACTGGATTGTGCCAGTTGCTGGCAGAGTGCTAGTGGAATCTTGATCAGGGTGTATTTACATGGAGACAATGGAGCATGCTGAAGTGATTTCTCCCTTCTATCTCCTCTTCCCTCCCTATCCCCTCGCTTTCTTGAGCTGTGATCTCTTTCCTAGGATCGCTGTCCCTTTAGAGAAAAGAATAATTGACCCTGCCCGGAGCCGTCTGTCTACAGTAGAGTGTCATGAATGGAGTCCAGACTTCATATCTGCTCGCGAGCAGCAGCCTTCTCTCGACGCCCCCTGCACATAATCAGCTCCTCCACGTTCGCCCCTCTGTCACTTCATCCTTCTATTCAGCGCGGGCCTGACGTGGCACACCCCATCTGTTCCCAAGCACAACATTATTCAAATGAAAAATGACCTTGCTAAATGGGGTGGCGGCTGCGGCCACCTCCATGCGTCCTCGAAGCGTGTGAGGGCTTCGGAGCATGGCTGAGTGATTTTTGTTTGAAATGAGGAAATTTTCTGTGTCTTGCTCCATATGTTGCTCCAAACACACCAAACCTCCTAATTAACGCAGGCGAGAAATGAATAATAGAATTATTCTTTGTAGAAGTATTTTATAGAATTAATAGAAATTATTAAAGATTATTAGTAACTTGTAACAAACAAAATATTTGTATTAGAACTTATAATATATATTATTTGTATAATATAATACATATTCTTATTAGATACTTATAAATAAATGCTTTTTATCAATTAAATGATTATTTGTATTTAGTTTGTGTGTATATAAATTAATTATAATTCTTAATTTAATACTATTATTATTTAATTCATATTTAAAGGGGTCAAATTATTTGGGGTTTGGTGTATTTCGTGTAATCCATTGAGTCAAGGCGATATTGGGCTCATTAATGTATAAAACTATTATTATTATTATTATCATTATTATTATTAGGCGGCCTATTATTATTGGGCTACCATTATGGAATTGCCCCGCTATATCACTTAGTGCCGCACATACACGCAAATGAGCTCCTCCTCCTCATTGGAAATGTTTTAAAAACGGACAGAATGGTAAACCTTTATTTACAAATTATAAGTCTACAGCACATTAACTAAAAAACATTGTTGCTTGTTCTTCATCATCGTTATAATAATAATAATAATAAAAAAAAATGCAGATAATAAGTTATCAGTCTAAAACAGTGCTCATCGTGGGACGCGCGGTCCGAAGAGCTGTGACATATGTAGCTGTTTCTCTTTAAAATAAATCAACATTTGATTTTTACCTTTCTGATTTTTAGACTGATAACTTCTGCGAGGATGCGCCAAAAGCGGCAAACTTGCAGGACGCACGGTCCTATAATAACGATGTATGACTGCTGTATTCGAATATATGAACTAGCTGTTTTAAATATTTTTATATTTAACATGTCATCTTTTCAATATGTTTGAAAGTATAGAATTTCGGTTATTGGTGCTTCCAGGCAGGCACTGTCTATCTCTCATGTACGTGCGGCTTAAAATCACCAAATAGGCTGTGATAAGTACAGAGAGTGTCTCTCTTGCCCCCACCCACTCATAAACGATAATATAGTGTATCGGCGATCTCACAGGCTGGCGATATGATGATATGGAAAAATTACCATATCGCGCAACCTGAACAAGCACTCCCCTTCACTGCACAAAACTTGCATTTGTGTAGTAAGTAGCAGGTTCTTTTAACAAGAAGACATAACTTACTTAAAGATTGTGAGTCAGAAGCGCCAGACTATCCTTGCAGAGGTAGAACTGCTTCACTTTATAGTCTCTGTGCACAGCCAGCAAATGTTGCTGTGGAGGTTTTAGGTGTATGTCCTCTGTAAAAGCGCTGAACACACTCTACTTTTTGTGTTGAACTGTTCTGGAGCAGTGTTGTAAATTCAACTTGAGCACTGATTTTAGTTATGTCCACTTTTGGAAGCACAAACAAACACACAGCACGTCCAGCAACCATCAGAAACACTACTGTGAGAAAAATAGTTTGGCCTTGTTCCTTTGCATAAACATTTGGGCGAAGTTGTGGAAACACGCCCCCTCTCTGTGATGTCGCAAAGTTGGGGCGTGTTTAAACATTCAATTTTAGGGGGATGTGTACAAGTCATAACTTTTAATAAAGAATATCTCTTTAGTTTTGAAACTTCAGTCTTTAAAACTTTACATTATTCTGTGAGGATTTCATTCTGCCATTGTTTTATAAAAGTGATTGCTAAAAAGTGCTTTTGTGTCTTGTTTTGTTGAGTGAAATACAGGAATTGAAACACTGCAACAACAAGTTTTCCCCAGGAAAAGTGTGGAGGATATTTAGGGGTTTGATTTTGTGCTTCCTTTTTATCCTGTGACATTTAGGCCATTGTTGTGCTTGACTGGGTGCGACTTGATTTTCCACATTTACTCATCAGTGGTGGTCTGAGATTCCTTTACCTGGTTTTCTAGCAACAGAAAAAGAAATGTGAATGCTCACAGTTTTTACACAACCACCTAAGAGTTCTCAACAGAGCCAGAGAGCTAAGATAAAGGCTCTACTCTCCCGGGCCCCTCTATTAAGGAGGGGGGAACAGTGTTTACCATGTTCGGCGGTGATGGCAGGAAGAGTGGGCTGGGGGGGATTAGCTTTGGCTCCCTAGTGCAGAAACCCCAAATTCACTTGAGGAGGTGGGTTATGGGACCGGATTAAGAGGAGGACCCGTGGTGCTCTGGAAGAATTGGACTATTGTTGCAACCTGTTCATCAAAGTGTGATGCAAGTCTGTGAAGATGGAAAAATTGGGATGGAGTGCAAGAAATATAAGAAAAGTGTTTGATAGCACAGGTTTTTTGGTTTGGGAAGCGAGACAGGCCGAAGTGACATTTAGCAAGTCACTCCCACACGTTTTATTGCACTTTCTTAATGCCTGCCACACTAAGTTCAGTTTTTCCGGGTGTCAGCTTGTCACAGGCGGCTCTCTAATGGGGTCAGCTGGACAGGACTCCAAGGTTCTGAAGCCGGAACATGGTTTTCCGGGAGGGACCGTGGGTTAATCTGGAACAAATAATGAGCACAGGTCAAAGAGACAAGGCCACATGTCTGCTGATTATTCACAGAGATTTCCTCCTTAGTGTTTAAGGTTATTGCTCTCAATACCTTATAGAAATAGAATTCCTAATCAGGCTTTGAACCAGTCTTTAAGGTTTCTTTTGCATAGCTTGGACTAAGAAGACAAAATGAAGTGGGATATTTATTTTGTAGGTTTTTTTTGTTTTGTTTTTTATACTGCAAAAATAATCATTAGTATTTTGCCTATATTTTCATTAAAATATATGAACATATTTGAAAGTAAATTGTGTATGAGAACATAAATTATTGCATATATATATATATATATATATTCATAAAATAAATAAAAACACATGCACACTATAATTTAATTTAATCTTTTATTATTATTATTTTTTCATTAATCATTTCATTGTTCAAGGTACTCATTTTATTACTTTATTTACTTATTAATAATTTATATTTAAAATTCTTGTTTTGCTTAAAGTATCCTATCTGTAAAGATTTCAGTGAAATTCCTTGCAGAAATGGTAGGAATAAATAAAAAATGTTAAAACGTATTCTTATTTTGTGCTTAAAGTCACATCTCTCCACCTGTTGTCCATTCGGATGAGCTGTGGATGATAAAGTCTAGTTTGTACAGATTGGGGCTGTAAATTGCAAATGCTGACTGTCGGGCCTTTGATGTGGGCCGCACGGTCGTCTTGCGTTTAGTGGGCAAAGCAGCTCAGTGCCTGTCACCCCTGGCCCTTTATTTGGCTTTGTCCTGCACTGGGGGTTCCATTAACATGTCTCACTGATACCCCCGTTTGTGTTTGTTTGACTCCTATTTGAGAGATTCCAATAGGAACTGTTTGGGAAACACATCAAAGATCCTCCAAGAGATGGTTTGTTTTTGTTATATCTTTTAATTGGGGTCTGTTATTGAATATATACAGTAGGTGCCATACTGGAAAATCACTTGCAGTTTCGGAAAGGATTTGCTCTTGTATCCGGATCGGTGTGGATGGGGACAGTTCCAACTCTACACAAGTCCCTTTAAACTGTGTAAACAATCAAACCTTCTGTTGACAATTGTTGCACCTCCGGCTGTATTTTCTCACAGGGCCCCCAGGGGTGATGGGGACAAAAGCCCCTAAATTAAGTGACATTTGCCCCTCCCCCTTGAACTGCTGAGAGACGGGGGCAAAAGATGGCAGACTCATCCTTTTCAGATATTTGCCAATGGTCTTTTTCATTTGAAAAGGTGCTGTATGAAAGCCACTGTGTGTGTAATTTTTCAAGGAACATTTACTGAAAATGTACTCATCCTCAGGTCATCCAAGATATAGAAGAATTTTTCTTTATTGGAACAGATTTGGAGAAATTCAGCATTACATCACTTGCAGTGAATGGGTGCCATCAGAATGAGTTTAAACAGCTAATAAAAGCATCACAATCAACAGAAATTTATATTGCTTTCTCAAATAAAAAAGTCTGCTTGTCTGAGAAGAGACGATAGAGAAATATGAACATATACGTATAAGCAAAAAACAATACTAAACAAATTTGTTTATTTTTGTTGTATATTTTTGAAGTGGGAGGACAACTAGGGATGCGCTTTTTCTTTGTTCTAAATTAATTGACTTTTGACCAAAAGCAGCTGTTTAAAGTCAGTTATCGCATGAATTACTTGTGGATTATTGAGATGTTTTTATCTACTGCTCTCATTCTGATGGCTGCAATTCATTCTATCCTCCATTGGTGAGCAAGTGGTGCAATGCTAAATTAGTCCAATATGTTCTGATAAGCAAGCTAGCCCATGTAAATTCTGAAAAGCCTGAGGTTGAGTACATTACGAGCAAGTTTAAATTTTGGGTTGAATTATTACTTCATTGTAAGGCTAAATTCCAGCCCAGTGGTCTCATAGCAACTGAACAATTTTTGACTCATTAAAACTTAACTTAAAGTCAATCACCTAATTTGACACATGAATTCTTTTAAATTAGACAGGTGGAATACTTTCCAGGGCTGAAATGAGATTGAAAAGAAAGAGTCAACGGTGTGGTAGAGAGCAAGCAAAAGGGAGCGAGTCAGGAAGTGCGCTTGAGACCCCTTTTGTATTTATCTACGCTTCTTCAAAGAGCCTCATCTAAGTGTTCAGTTCCTCTAAGCTGCAGATATCTACACAGAGGGGAAGCATCATCCTTTTTCTCTCGACGTATGCCCTGGAAGCAGACTATTTAAAGCCTACGTCCATACCCTGTCAGAGTTTGACGAATGGGCCTGAAAATGCTTAGCCTTTTTTACTGTCCGATCCTCCCAAGTGAAAAGCTTGCTTTCAGACAGGCAGCTCAAAGGCTGCCATAACAGTGACTCTGAGATGAGTGCCCTTATCGGTTTGCAGTAATCTGATTACTCTGACATCTGTGGGACAAAAGAAACACTACTCCTCCAAAATGGTGCTTGCAGAACCCTGGCAGAACCCAAGAGAAAGGGATAATAAAATTCCTTTCGGTGGGCATCAGTGTGAATGGATTGTGCCCTGACTCACGCCCACACGTTACTGGAGGAATGTGTGCAGAAAGCTTTGTTGCAGATTCTGAAAAAAACTGGACGTTGGAAATTGGGGCGTCTAGCAATTTATTGTACACTTGCAGATGCCAATGAAATGTAGGGAAAGAAGCCAAATGCATACACTCTATGCAGTAATGAGAGAAATATTTGTCATACTGTCTGAATAAAATTTCAAACTTCACAATCAGTACTAGAAAATAATTTCTAATTAACTTTAACTTTCCATAAATAACAGAGATTAAATGTACAGCATGTTTTGAAAATATCATTTAAACCTACAGATGGTAGACAATGATAGTTTTTGCTTTAGTGTATTTTAGTTCAAGTTTCATTACATATAATACAAACTTTTAAAAATGTAAACCCCCAGCATTATTTCATTTCATGTTCCATGGAGTTGGATTTTTTAATACAAGAACTGTCAAACACCCCTGAAAAACACATTCAACCATACGAAGACAACCAACTAACGAATCTATTTTGAATATATAGAATTTTGCACATCCTTCGTAGATAATAAGCTCATGCAAAAAGAAATCACACCCTGGACACCCTTGAGATGGATCTAAAAACACTGTGCTTCCGAGAATGGGAAAGCTGTTAAAATCATTTCCGAAGACTTTTCCATGCAGGATAAATTGCAGCAAATGCAAAACCCGTGTTACTTCATCTAGGTGTGGCTTTTGCTAAAATCCCAAATGTAAGGGAGATTACATTTTTGGAGGTTAAGAAGAACTAACAGCTATGGATCTACAGGTGTCCTTTTTGTGGATCATGTTGATTTCTATGCATGCACCTTAAGAGAGAAGGACAAATCACACACAAACAGAATATCTCAGGTGTATAAAGACTTGATTTCAAGACAATGATTTCTACTAGCAGAACATGAGAGAAAAGTCTCAAACCTATCAATGATAATAATAAAAAGTAGCCTAATATATTTTATTTTTAAACTAAAGAAGCTTGTCTCAATTGTTGCTCAAGATAGAAGACAGGAATTAAGTTGTTTTGCAGACTTGATAGCAAGTAGTTACTTAAAGTTACTTAAAGTTCATTAGTCATGAACAAGCATTATACAATCCATAATGATGGCATGAATTTGAATGAAACCAAAATGTATTCAGGATTCCCAGGTTTCCTCTCACCACTAATTATGCATAGATGTATATTTTTATCTGTTTTTTTTTTCTTTTGCCCATTTTCCTTTTGTCCTTCATGTCTCGTTTCACATCTTCAGTTATCCCTGTCCTGTAGCCTCGCCCTGCATAAATCACAGCAGTCTGCAGGTGTGCTTCTGTTTGTGACCATCGATGGAAATCCTTTTCTCTTTCTGGTTCCTTTAACAACCCCAGCATGACCTCTGGATTTACCTTTCAACCTTCCCTTGGATTCATCTTTCAACACACTAGCTCCACCCTGGTATTAATATCACTTTTGAGTAACCAACATCTGAAGGAAAACACTTCCTAGCATCCTCTCTTCTTGCATTAGATGATATTTGCATCTTACTTCACAGTCATGGAGGAATCCGATCTCTAGACAGTCAAAGTAAACTTAATCATTTGGTTTTGTCGTTTTTTTTACACATTTCTAACATTCTTCACTATTCAGTGCTTGACGGACATTTGTTGGAAGCTCTGAAAGAGCAGGTGTTCACGTCTTTATCAAAAACGAGAGATTTCATTCACACTATTTACCACAGAAGTTCAAAGATAACTGTGTTTGTACAGTTTACTGTTAGCCTGCCTTGTTTGATGGAGTCTGTGTACTCAGGAGGTGGAATGTTGGATGCAGAGAGGAGAGGAACCACAAAAAGACAGCGGTGAAGCTCATTTTTGCCTTTTATTCATGGGGGCTTTAAGCCTGTCCTCCACTAATGGGACTGGATCTTTTCTTCTTTCAGTCACGAGTTCAAACAAAGATTGCAGAAAGGAGTCGTACAGGGACTGCATTAATTGCTACCTGTATCACAAAAGGCTTTGCAAAATGCAGTGGTGTGGACACAGGTGTTTCAAGATAATATAGTGGTGAGATGGGGCATTTTTATTGAATTTGTCCAAGCACAGTTTTAAATTGTTGTGCTTATGCTCTCTTATTCCTCTGTGTGTATCTTTTTTGTTCGTTGTAGTTGACAGGTCATATACAAAGGCAAACTCTTGGCCAACAGTTCAGTGATGGAGAAACAAACAGAAAAAGAGACAGCTAAAAAAAACAAACAAAGCGCATGGAGACTTTCTGCTGGTATAAACTTCCCTCAGTGTTTAGATAATTTGTTGTAGCCTGAGCCGCTGAAATAGTCTTTGTAAATGTAGAGTAGTGAGTATCGCAAAATTGAACAGAAGTGCTTTTTTCTTCTATGGATAAAAGCAACACGGCATGTAATGAGGGAACTAGCTGTCAAAACTTTAAAGATGTTGTGGTGCTGCTCAGTGGGCTTTTGCAAATCAAGGCTAATTGGTATTTGAGAGGAAAGATCATGCAAGAACAGTTTCCCAATGTATTCGTAAACGCTTTTTACCTATTTGCTTCTCCTACTCTATATTGCAGCCTAATTTTATATAAAAATATAAAAACAGTCATTATATGAATCAGTTTTAGACTGTGAGGGACGCTTTGTTTGCCAAGTACAGTGTTTAAAAGCAGACGACTCTTGATAAGAGAGTGGGATTAAGGTCAGAAGTTAGAGGTTAGTGAGTCAGTGTTTATGTGCTGGGTTAGTCACCATTCAAATGCGTGCAGATGAACTTTGATTAGGGAAATGCCGGGTGAAAAGGTCATCAAGACACGCTGCTTGCAGGGAAGAGAGGGATAGGGTAAATAAAATGTGCTGTCACAAGGCAAAAGACAATTCAGACACACTATAAGAAGTTTGACGGTGGGCTACATACAGCATACATACAGCAGCCAAGCATCTAATTCAGAGAATACGGGTGTTAAGCTAAGAAGAAATGGTGTAATCAAGCCATAAAAGCATAATCTGCTTTAGTCTTATAGATAAGCATGCTATTTGACTAGAACAAGTTCTTCACTCTCCAAGTTCTTTGCTCAGTCCACGTAGAACGAAGTACATGACCACATAACCATCACTCAACAGATATTTCATTTATAATGTAAAGAGTTTCCCATGTCATGCTTTTTCTGTACTAATGTAGTCTGAGTATGAAATACTTACTATGCTGATTTGCCTAATTTAAAGCTTTTTGTTCCTCCTGTCTGTCAAGTACAGACAATGACCATATGCTTGCTCTGAAGGCCACAGATTCCTTTCTCCTGCTGAGTTCAGCCGGCTGCTCCCCTGAGAGCCCTGTAAAATAAACCATGCTAAGTGGCGCTTTCAAAACTGATCTCTTATCAGCAGGCCTCTGATTTGCGAGGTGTTAAAGGTTCAGAAAGTATTTTTTTCCACTTTAGAAGTGTTTAACGCTGAAAGAAATCAATAGTACATTGACTATAATATGTTTTTAATGTTGTATTCTCACATAAAATCTCCAATAAGGTTATTGTGATTTAGAATTTTCAAGTTATGTTTGTTCCGTTTTCTCTCTGAAATTGCTAGTTTTTTATGCTTTAGTATTAGTATTGTAGGTCTGAAAAAAGTTAACTTGCTAACTGATGTAATAATGGTTCACATGGTGGCCAATTAGCGACAGTAAATAATGCTCACTTAATCATGGTAACCCACTTATTTTTGGACAGTTTCAGTAAAGCATGTGTGCAAATTTGCTGTATGATTAATCTAAAAATTAGATTATAACTATTATCATAATACAATACAACATTTACCCAGTAATACTAATGACTTGCTGGGTAGGTAGCTATGTAGTTGTAATAGTAGGGCCCTATGATATTCGCAATGTAGAAAACACAGAATCACTAAATCCAGTCATAAAAACAGATTTTTCTTTATAACCCATAATATCACAAAGTTGGTATGAATTTTGAATGAATTCATCAAAAGTAAGTCATCACACTTAAATCAAATTGCGATGTTGACTAGTGGCAGAATAAAGAAATGCCACAGAAATGGTGTTTGAATATGAACCCTACCTGTTCTTAAGTGTTTCAATTAATCTTTAATTAAATTATTTTAACTGTGTAAAAAGATTTCTTGTTCCATGTTTTAATTGCAATAGTACTCAAAAAACGTAAATTAAAGTTTTTAATTTAAATTACCAAATGTATCTAAGCGTGTACTTTCTGTCGTATTACAATGGCTAGCAGGATTATTCTGAGACACTGGAAGGCAGCAAAAGTGATGTGTCCTGCATTGTATCTTTTCTATTATTACAAATATGCCTGTAGAAACGGTATAGCCTTTATTATTATAATCACTGTGACGCTGTATTCTAGTTACCCATGTACCTTCCAAAAGCAATAAAACTTGAATTCTAAAAAAGTTTGTTTAATTTTTTATTTAATTATAAGATAAATTAAATTTAGGTTTTATGCCTTTATTTGATAACCAGAAAAATGCAAATAAACAACATAGCCTCTCTGGGAAAAACAAATCAATATTAATATACCAAAGTTGTTTTTATGCATTCATCTTATTATAAATTTGAATAACAATAAAACAGAGTATATGGAAAAGTGGATATTTTGTTCTCGCGCTGATCTGCTGGATTGCTTTTCATGAGCAGAAAATGAGTGTCGCAGGAAATTGTAAATAAAAGAGGATAAGTCAGCTCGCCAGTATGCCAGATTTTTGGTTATTATAAGTATGAACATAGTCAGACCAATGTTGTCTGCAAATTATGCAAGACTGCCATCCCCGCCAACACTGGTGATACCACGAACTTGATGTACCACCTTAGCCGTGCTCACCCTTTATAGCACAGCCGTATTCAACCAATAACATCTGTAGCTGCTGCACTGTACAAGCAGCAGACCACCGTGTGGAGGTACTCTGCATTAGTGTCTTAGGACAAAGACTCTAAACAGTACAAAGATATAGCGGAGGCAGTGGCATTATGTTTACTTTTTAATTATTTGAGCTTTCCATGGTTGTTGACATTTCTGTCTTAATAACTGATCATTATGATCAGAGGAAGGTTACGTTTAAAATAAAAATGTTTAAATGTAATATAGTTTTCTCCAGGTCCTTATTTTAAATGAGTCATAAAAATATCAATAATTATCAATATCGACCGATATGAAACACTGCTATTGTGATACAGTTTTCAGCCATATCGCCCAGCCCTAGCTGTACAATCATCAAGACCTCTGTAAATTTGATTCTTTAAGATGACCAAAAATGCATCTTTAAAACAGGATGTGGTTTGAGTATTGATATCTGTCTTCCCTAACTAGAAGCAGCCTACCTTTTGCGCTTGGAGCTGAACCACTCCAGTTAACCTTGATAACTCATTTTCCCACTACTGCTATTCATTACTCATTATGGTCACCCAGGGTCTTCTCAACATCGGCAACTGTGCTGTTAATGAAATGCCTACCCGTTAGCTCAGCTTCTGGGCTCTGTTCCCACCCCAATCCACTGTTAGCCTCCATGTGGCAGGAAATGCTAACTTATTGCAGTCCAAATTAGCTACCTAAACCACGTACACACATTTGGCGCATGCTGCGGTAGCCGCCCTTCCCACCAGTTGCCTGGTAACCCTGGAAAATGTCAATGCAAGATACCCTGCTAGGCACTGTTAACCTCTTTTGCCAAATATGCTACTTTTGACAACTCTTATCCGCAACCGATCCAAGAAGAACAGCTTTCGTGGAGCTGGTCTGAGGAAGACCTCGGCTCACCCCTTGCAGTCAGAATAGAGGAAAAGAGAGCCGGCTGGTTTTACATCTGGTGTCAATCACTAGATCTGGTACATGTCCAAGTTCAGTTTGCAACAGGCTGGTGGTTAACTGGAAGTAATGGAAAGCAGACGTTTTCAACATATGGTCTGAATTGATAAGGCAAGTAAGGAGATTTTGCATTTCCAACGAATGACAAAAAGCCTGGTGCACCTGTCACATCATTAGCTTTTTTTCTTCTTCTTTTTTTTAAGATTCAATTATAACCTTATGTGGGCTGTTGAAATAAAAAACAGCCGGTTTTCATTTTCAGTCAACCATCACCAGTCCTTCCACCCTGTGGTGAATGTTTCTTTTTCATGTCCAGATGTGAATTATGCGGTTTGTTGGTAATAATTTTACCTTGTTACTCTAAACTGACTTCCTCAATCATGAAAAGTCTCCGATTATGTATAATCCGCATGTTATTCAAGTTAAATTGTTTAAGGCATAAAGGCATAGCCACATTCTGCAAATTTTCACTGAGCGAAACTTTCAATTTCAGTAGGAATCAACACGACTTCGCAACTGATTCAAGGTGGTTATGTGAATTTGTCTTGTTGACCAAAAAAGAAACTTTAGTTTGGTTTAAAAGTGACTTAGATTATACACTCTTGATTATACACCTTTTTTTATTTAACCCAACTGTTATGAGCATTACAATCATGGTACCACATGTGTTGTTTATGTCTTGGCTATAATATTGAAACAGTGAGTATTCTAATGCTTACAACTTGGCTTCATTTACTTTCATTGTAAAGCAGATTTAGACAAGTGGACATTTTTATAGTAATTTTCACTGACACAAATGCTGTCGATTGAGCTTAAGTTGTACTAAACTAGGAGTGTTACTTTAAAAGCCTTTTTAAGGTGTCAGGAAACAATAAAACGCCAGCAGCACCTCTGGCAGATGCCTTGAGTTACAAAGCAACTGCTTTCCAGTGGCTTAGTCTGGAGGGAGATATTGCAGAATAATAAATAGCCGGGGAAAAGCTTTGCTCATGTTCACAGAAAGCTCTGTCTTTCTCCTGAGTCTCTCGACTCCTCATATCTGAACTCGGGCATATCTTCAAACGGCGTGGCCCCCGGCCTGATAAGAGAAGACAGGATGTGGAATGTTACAGATTTGTCCACCCTCTCCTTTTGTTCCCACTTTGTTTTTGAATTCTTACTTAGATTTTTTTGAGTGAGGCCTTGTGTGTTGTCCTTCTCTTTTCGTCTGTCTCAGAGCTCTGGGAGGATGTGACCCTGCCGGCTGATGTCATTAGACTGGGGTAGACTGATGGGCTGTTGAGATAGACTAAGTGGGCTGCTCTCATCTTCATTCCCACAAATGATTTTACAGCTGCCGCTATGGTTTTAATTAACCTCAGTCTCTTAAATGGTGAGGATATTCCCAGTATTCCAAGAATACACTCTTTTGTACCTCAGTTCTCCAGGTTCATTACAAGCTAAACTCAATCAACAGCATGTTTGAGATAATAATGACTACTACAAAATAAAATGGCTTCTTGTCCCTTGTTTTCTTCTAAAACTGAGGTAAATTGATGAAAAAAGCTAACTTTTTGAATAGGCTATTCTGTTCCATAATAGGATTTATACTGTCATTATGCTTCTATGTCTACCATTTCCAAACACTGAAAACAAACCCCACATTCTGTGCTTATACAGCCAGGGTGGAATTATGATTTCCTTCCCTTTATTGCTATCTGATTATGAGTACAGAAAGGCTTCCTCCCTGCAATAATAAAACCTCATTAGCAAAGACAAGCACACATTATGCTAATGGATTTAGCTATTAGCTGTAATTTAGGATGTTAGCTAAGGTGTTGAAAAGAGTTGAACTTTGTCTTTTCCTGTTAGACTTTGTGTTAGATCTGTTTTTAAAAGAGAAAATTTGATGCTATACATCTGAACACAATGTTTCTGGCGCTTTCTTGAGGTAGGCAGTGAAAATGGCCAACGGGGATGTCCTGAATAGCATTTTGGACATATTTGAAATGATGTGTGATAGATACAGGTGGGGCAACAGTGTGTTACAGCCACAAAATAGGATTAGGACATCGAGGACTGATTTATCTATATAATATAAGGCTTTCGCTCTTCCAGAGAGACAGTATCATAATTCAGAGTTGCACCCAGGTAATTGTACCTTTAGCTTCTGTTACACTACATTAGTCCTTGATGGAAGCAGCTGTCAAATGATATTGTATTCTGTGACAGGATGTGATAAGCATCTCAGAGAAATGACAGCTCTGTCTCTGTTGATATGAACTTAGCCTTCCCTGCTAACGGTGGATTCTGGGAGCTTACATCCCTCCAGATTCACAAAGCTGTCTGGAGAACAATGAAGTGAGCGACGACTGCTCTTATATGGTTTGATGGCCATGGAGCTTTTCAACCCACCACTGTTCCTTACTGTGTGGTCTGTCTGACCCCTTCCTCTCCCTGTAAAAAAAAACAAAAACACCCAGAGCTGTTGAAATAAGCTATAAACGTAAAGTCCTCTTAAAATGCTAACTAATTGCTGGTAATGACGTGAATCACAACAGTAGTTTAAGCTTTTCTATATTGAGAATATAAACACACACACACACACACACTATATATATATATATATATATATATATATAGTGTAGTATATCAGATATTGGCATAAGTAAATTACACATTTTATATTTCTTCATTTCATAATAATTATTCATATTTTAATGAATGTATTTATTTTGGCAAAGATGTTCAATATATTGGTTACTGGCTAATAATAATAATAATAATAATAATAATAATTGTTATTATGGATCAATAAATTGTATATTTATTTCTGATAATATTAAGAATAACAATAACTTATTATATATTATTTATATTTATATTTAAGTAATTACATTTAGTATTTTTAGTTTTAGCAATGTTTAACTATGTTGGTTAGTAACACCCAATATTACAGAAATGATGATGGTGATAATAGTAATAATAATTATTATTAGTAGTAGTAGAAGTAGTATTATTATTTAAGTTATTAAATTAAGTAGTTTTTATTTTAGCAATATATGATTTTATTGGCTATCACCCAATATTGCTGAATTTATTATCATTAATATTAATGTTATTCTGTTTATTGCTGTACATTGTAATTTGGTGACACCTAAATTCAGTTCTACTGCAGCATATTTAACTAACTTTGCAGATTTGGATAAAATAATATTGAATTTCATTAATTATGGCTTAGTGCTACCAGCTCGTTTAAAATAAGAGTGCTTTCTTAGGTTGTTTCTTTCTCGTGCAGTCTGGATTGCTGGTGAACTTTGACTGGATAAGGGCAGGGGCCTTTGGGCCTTGCTGTTGAGAGCAGATTCAGCCATCAGGGCTGGAAAAGGGGGACGACTTCATCTTCCTGCCTGTAATTAGATCACAGCGGTTACTCACAGTCGAGAGAGAATAGCAAGCCTGCATACACCACACAATGGATGAATGCAACTGTATCTCTCCTGGCTGGCCCTGGGAGGAGAAGAGCGCAAAAAGGGCTTGAAATGGAAACGCCAGGTGGGGGCTGGAAGGGATGCGGATGGCCCCGCTGGGAGTCCTTACACCTTTTCATAGTTGTGGTGTCTGACTCTCATAAAAGAAAAAAGGAAAACAGAGAAAGGGAGAGTGTTGATCTCCACTTATTTTCTTTACCTTGGACTAAGCAGATGTGGAGAAAGCGGACATTTCTCATTGGGTTAAAGAGCTTGACATGGGTCAATGTGGACTTGAGTTTCTAAGAATGCAGAGATAGTGTAAGTTATCACATTCTCCTCTACTCTGCTTTCACACAAACATCTCTCTGGAATGGTAAATAACATTGTGTCCTAAAAACACATAAAATGAAGGAATCTGGTCCAGTTTTAAAGTCATTTTATTGGTAGTCGGCTCTAACAGGTGTTTGTACGTTGGAGTTTTTCCATGCTAGCCAGTACAATGCTGTCCTTATTTGCTGAATACCTGTGTCAGATTGACTCTACAGTCACTTCTTCAGAACAATGAACTCCTTTCTCATTACTCGGCCTCCCAGTACTCCTCTGTCCCGCTGGTATTTCCCTCACTTTTCTCTTGAAAGGGAAAATCTAGTGTGTTTTTGTGTGAGAAGACTCATTCGTTCTCTTTTAAGTTGTGGGAGTGCAGACCTTTATACTTCCAAGTACAAATTTCTTTTCTTCTCCTAAATCAAAGTGGATGATGTGCCAAAGTAGAACAGAATGTTTCTCTCTCTCTTTCGCTCTCATATATAAGATGAATCATACTATAAATTTAAACTCATAAACACATAACAATAGGAGGGTTGTTACTTTTTTGACTTACTATGTGACTGAGAGAGGGTAGAATGTTCCCAGGGCAAAAGACTTTAGTATTTATGGAGCATCTGATGTACTTCAACATTTTCTGCCCGGAATAATTAGTGCTGAAATGTATGCTCGCTCAGGCCATAACTGGCTCCAGCCCTGCATTATTAAACTGATTTATTTTAGCAGACTGCCTCCCATTGATCTTGCCTTAATAAAACTAATGGAATTGGGAGGACATATTCAGGAAGCTTTGACTTTACTTTTCATGAATAAGATTTGTCCTCACTTGAGGCAAGGATACACTTTAAAAAAAAATATTGTAAGTTAAAAAAAAAGGAAAAATAAGAATAATACAGGATTTAAGTTCATTGCAATTCTAATTATTTGAATAATATTCAAGCAAAAAATGATATGACTCTTAAAGCACTCCGCTTTTTTTTAAAAAATAGAATAATTTTCCAACTCCCCAAGAGTTAAAGAGTTGAGTTTTTTTCTATTTTTGAATCCATTAAGCCGATCTCTGGTTCTGGCTTTGGCACTTTTAGCGCAGCTAAGCATAGATCCTATTAGACCGTTAGCATCTCGCTCAAAAATGACCAAAGCTTCTATTTAAAGCTTGACACTTCTGTAGTTACATTATGTACTAAGACTGACAGAAAAGGAAAATGGAAATGGAAAAAGAGCGTATTTTCAAAAAAGTTGAGTAAACATTACTAGTATATAAGACAAAAACAATAAATTAAAATATTTATATTATTATAATCAGTTTTTATTATTATTTTGTTATTATTGCAGTGCAGTTATTATATATATATATATAATAGTTAACTAAACCTAAAACTATATAATCAATTTCATTAGTTGAAATAAAATCAATGTTAACTGAACAAAGAATTAAAACAATTTAAAATAATTATATTTTAGCCAGTTGCAAGGCAACATTTGTAATTTTAATGTAGTTTAAGATAATGTATTAAAATAACAACAATTTAATTGAAATCAAAATTAATAAGTACTATGTTGAACATACAAAAAAAATCACATCAAATGAACTAAAATTCTACTGAAATCCAACGCTCGGTCTCCATGTGAGCTAAGGTTGGCATGATAAATGGTGTATCCCTGCACATATACTGTAGTTTCTACAGGAAAATCAATTAGGCCAAGGCCTTGACCAGTGTCAAAGCATTTTGACAGGCTTCTGTTTTTCTTCGGAGATTTGCCTAAACCATCTGTGAGATGTTTCAACAGGTATCGCACAAAGCCCCTTGTTGAGGTTGCCACTGCAAGTTCTTTCACGTTCCTCTTTTTTGTCTCTGTTATGCCAGTGTAAACTGCTTGCCAGTTCTTTCCATGGAAGAATTTTTTTGAAGTGCCAAAAGTGCAAAAGTAACATTCGCTGGAGATACCATAGACGCTGACTTCTGTAAGAGATTTAACCGAAGTGATAAACGCGTCTCTGTTTTCTTCCAAACAACACTTTCTAGATTCAGGAGAAGATAGTGTATATGTGATACAATCAGCTTTTTTATTGTTTACCACTTTTTTAGTATCTGGAATAGTTGCGAGTCAGATTCGATCTTAAAATACCAACATGAGCACCACATTGTTTTGAAATGCAAGTAGTAACATTTACAGTGATATTAGTCCCAATGTTTTTTTGCTGCATTTTAGTGCTGCTTTGGACTAATGTTCCATTGTGCTGGGTGGTCTACAGTGTCAAAGAATATCAATACATCACAGAAGGGGAAAAAAGAAGCGAGTTGGAACAATGGTGTCTTTTACAGCGCAACTTCCTTTGTTTTGGCACTAGATAGCAGAATAAGTGTCTGTCTGGGTTTCATTTTTGCTGTAATGCTTAATGTCATCCTGTTTTTATGTTTGCTGAATAATTGAAAATGTGAGTGCAATCTCAGAACGCTTCTGTCCTGAAGTGACCTATATTTGTTGGTCATGTGATCTGCAGCTGACTTTCTGAATGGCTGAGCAGAAACAGAGGCTATACTGTAAGGTTGTGAAAGCATGTGTGCCATGTGTCTTTATTGTCTGGAGTTTTATTTAGAAGTAATCATGGTTATATGAGAGGATATCAGAGAGGATGATTTTCATTAAGATGATATTTAATGTAATGGTACAGTAATTTTTTATTATTGAATTTAAATTGCTATATAATAATAATGCTATTTTCATATTTTTTAAAATATATATATATATGTGTGTGTGTGTGTATATATAAATTATTTATTTATTTTTTCAGTTTTAGTTATTTTATTACATGAAGTTAAGCTAATTAAAAATATGAAATACTGGCTTGGCAACTATCTATTTTTTATTATATATGGAAAAATATCATTTTATATTTAAAAAATATTATTTATAAGTTAGTAATAAGTATATATCGTATTCATGTATTTTAAAGTTTTAGTTTAGCACCCTTTTTTGTCCCTCTGCTTCCTTTCCTTACACCTTGCACTTGTTTCCTGTGCACGGAGAGGATTGTTTGGCTGAACGAGTATGGCAATATGGGGCTCATTAAAGACAGAAGGAGATTACAGGCCTCTGTTCTCGTGACTGGGGTCAAAGGGCACGCTTGAAGTAAGGAGTGGTGGGTTGTGTGGGAATTTTCATTCAGACGCCCAGTGTGCAGTTGTGCAAAAGGAAGGAAAAAGAGTGTAGGCAATACCTTGGTATTTTGGAATAATAAAAACAATAGGTCTTTCAGCGTTTGACATGTTATCATTACAACCTGCTATTCTTTGCTTTTGTTCTTACGACTTGAGAGAGGAAATGAGGCAAGTGCTGGAACCTGGTGTTTTGTAGACATGACTTGGAAATGAGTGCCTCGCACATAAACACTGCACCAACTGCATTGTGGTGCTTTACGTCAACGTAACACTCTGTTTACTGTAATTATGACACATGATTACAACTGAGATTTAGTTCATTTTAGTTACCTTCTAATGTAAGGTAAGATGTGACAAATTCAAATTTCCTGAAATCACCATAGACGACTGGGATTCTTGATTTATGATGTTTTTGTAAAATACCCCCAGGCTATCAAAACTTACACTTGCAAGCATATGGTTATAAGAACTGGCTAATAAACAGACAGACTCAGCAGCTTCACAGTTTTGAACGTATCGCTTTCTCGCTCCTATCCAAGAATAAAGCGATCGCTTTAGGAAACTCTCTCATATCAAAAGGCCACGGTAAAAGCTGCAATATATTGATCTGGCTAGACTGTCTACTCTTAGATATGCTGACATAAATGCTACTTTTATACTGCTGATATGAAGTTTTGTTGGTTTTAATTGTTAAAGTGAATGAACCTCTGGAGTAAACCTTGGATAATTTTTTACAACTTCTAAAATTCTTTTGGTTTATACACAGTCTCAGCTGATATCATGTAACTGGAGAGCGTCCTGTCTTGACCCATTTCAGAAATGATATTGGACTCAAAGGTATTCCTGGAAGTCAATGCTGATCTTGAGAGATTACTTTAATAAATAACAGCTATCCAAAGGAGGATTACAGGTCTTTACTGACATCAGATTCGAATCATATCTTTTCCCCAGTCGATGTCGATATTCCGGTGACAGATGAATGGAAATTTTATAAACCGAGGTGACAGTCAGAGGAGAGGAATGTCCATTGCTCAGGGTGGCCTGAGGCTCATTTAAAGAGGTAGAGATAAAGCGCTGATGTGGACGAGTGTTTAGACTGTGACAGATTCAAATGACTCACTCATGATTTATGAAAACACAGATGAATTGCCCGTCAGCCATGCAAACATAACCCTGCTCACTCAGTGAACTCAGTTGGTTTCCCCCCCCTTATATTTTCACCCGCAATCAAATTAATTGATCAAGATATTTGTAATGTTAGAAACAGTAATGTTATATATTCACTATACAAGAGTTATACAACAACAACAAAAAATCATGTGACACTGAAACTGGAGTAATGACTGCTGAAAATTCAGGAATAAATTACATTTGAATTTATGTTAATATAAAACAAGTTGCTTTAAATTGTAATAATGTTTTCTTACATAAGACATAAAAATAGTACAAGATTTTCATTGTGGTAAACTGTTAGTTTATAAGGGAGTGAGTTTTTTTCCAGCTTTCAACAGAAAAGAAAGACTTGTGGGACGGCTGTTGTTATAATTTCATTAGTTCAGCTGTTAAAAGCAAAATACGGTTTTGATTTAGGGCTTCCTGAGTTTAGACTCAGAAGCACAGCATTAATCATTTGCTTCAGTTCAGTTTAAACCCGCTAAACCATTACTGTGAAAAGAAATTGCCTTTGGCTACAATAAAAAAAACAACAAAAAAACTTTGATATATTGTTTTTGTTTTCAGAGCTTTCACGAGCCACAGAAAATTTCAGGTTATAAGTTTCCAACATGAGAAGTTGCACAATAAAATCCTGCAAATACATGTTGTTCATCTTACAACACATCAGATTTGTCAATAATTATCTTTTGAGTTGAGAATAAAGGACTTTTTCGCATCTTTTTTTTTTCTTTGAAGGTTTATGATCATGGAAGTCACCTATCATGCTTTATTTTAAAGTATAGTGCCATAGTACATTTTGCAGGTGTATTTATAGTATTTTAAGGTAAACAACTAAAATCTCTGATGCTTGTTTTGTCCCTTCATTTTAGTTCAAACTCTTTTGTGTAATATGGTAAGCATGTCTGAAGAAATTGACAGGGCAGGGCTAAAGGTGACTCTTGTAGGGGTATAAAGGGGGCACCAGAGGTGTGAGGCTTAGGCCGAAACAGCTGGAGTGAACGGGAACACATGGCTCCTTCTGATGGATCACAGCAGCAGGGCAGTCCTAGGCCATTTATTTATTTTCATTGCTCGGCCCTCAAGAGAGGTAGAGCAGCTGCTGTTTAGAAATGGTAGATTAGGATATAAAACACACAAAGGGTGTTAGTGTGTATTTCACGTTTGAATATCCCTACAGGGTTTCTGTAAATTAATTTACGCTAAGCTCAATACATCATTCCTTTTTGAGCATTATAGATTGGGACGAATGCTGTGTTTTGATCCTGATCATTAATGCAAGTACAAATAGATCATTCAGCTTCATGTTTGTTATGATTGTTTGGACACTAATTATCTGCTTATCTGCTTATGTGATCACCTTCCTCATTGAAGGCCTGCCATTGAGACCGTTTTTGTGGAGTCACTTGATACTGCTTCATTTCGTTTTATCTTTGCTCCATATAGACCTGCACAGTCTGCTAGAGCAGAGCTGTAAATGTTAAATAAAAAAAAAAGCATTTGGTTTGGTTCTTGCACATGTTGGGTTTTTTTTTCGCCAGTGGGAAGAGAGTACCATATTCTGTACAGTAAAATGCCGTACATAATTTATTTTACTACTTACTCTGCAGTGTTGTAATACAGCTGTTAAATCTATAGTGTAGAATAAACTAGTTTGTTTTAGTGAATCAGAAGCTCACAGCGAAACCAGTGTGGCCACATTTCTGAACAAATGACTCTTATTAATTGGTTCTTTTAGTGAATCATACCGTACAACCAGTTTAACAAACCAGTTCATACAGTACTGCCAGTGTAATCCGAATCTTGAAATAATAACTCAAATGAACATTTAAGTGTAATCTAAATCCTTAAAGTCGACTGTGAATCATTGAAAGGAGTTGTTTTTAAAACAAATCCCAAGCAGTTTCATGTGGACTTGAAACATTAGCATATTGTCCTGTCCAAATCGACCAATTGGAAAAATCACCACAGATTAGAGTCATGCAAACGAGGGGTTCGGAGAAGTCAATCATTGAGCGAATCGTTGAGCAAATAAGGTAAAAAGAAATGCATAAGACAATGCAAGAGTTTTGTGACCTTGCATGCATGTCAACCTGTTGTTGAGGACTCCCAAAACCATTATATGAACCTTTCATTACCCGTAACTGACATCAACAGAACGCAGCTTACTCTGGAAGTGAATTATGCCTCATGCATCACCTACCTTCCATTAAGCTGCAGCTGTATTGTACATTATGCAGCACAGAGGCTGAGATCCATCCCTGGCCAGGGTATTCGGCCCATTCTTCTTTTGGCTAACCAAAATGGGCTGGGGGTGGACGTTGAAGTTGCACTGGAACCTGCATACTTATTGCATTAGGTGCAATCAATAAATTCCTCCTTTGTGCACTGTGCTGGCACATCCCCTCCTCTGAATCTCAATAAAGTAGAGTGCTCTTCTTGTAATGAAGATTGCTGTGCAACTTGATTACTTTTAGTGCATTCAAAGTGAGCCGCCCTGCACTGCAATTTCCCTGATGGCTCAGGCTCGGTCCCCGGTTTTAAATCGCCACCTTAAAGCTGTCTCGCTTTGGAGGATCGTGACTGGCAGCCCCTTATTTTTCACAGGGGAACTTAAGTCGATTCTTTTTTTGCAGTGAGTGTTTTTATGAGATAACCCCAGATCTCGCAGCTTTGATGGATAAGCCAGTAGCAACTAGAACAAGTGATCTGAGTGATTTCCAACATCGTTTTTGTTTCCCCACTTATTTGTTTAGGCGAAAGAGTGGGCGGCAGTCTGGGAGGAAATAACACTTAAGCTATCTTAACTCTACTTTATTGCAGTCTGTCTCATTTAGTGAGCTTGTTAAGATGACTTTGAACTTTTCTAGAACTACATGATCATTTAGCTTTATGTAGTGCCCCATTTGGTCCTTTTTCAGACTCCTGGATGGCACAAATCCTGACTTGAAGATCTTTGAAGGACGCTTTTTGACTGCTGTTTTGATCACGTACAAAAGAGTGCACATGCAGACCAGACATGATGCGTATCATGTCGATGGGGGGCCGGGGGAAGATTCCTATTTTGTCTAGCATCTTGCCTCAGTGCAGGTTATCTCTGCATCACGGCACCAGCAGCATGATAGTGGAAAAGCATCAACCCCCTCCTCCCTTTGCCCCTTCTCTCACATCTTTACACACAACAACAGATCTTTAAACCCTCTGAAGGCGTGCTGACCTCATGTGTGATCCAGTGCAAAGTACTAGTAGGCTTACCAATTTCTCACACTTTCTCTTAGAGTCCTAAGCACCTGAGTCCATTATTAACTTCCCTTTAAGCACATTGTTACGCTTTTTGTGTTTCAGGTCAGCCTGTGCTTTACACAGGGTCAGCTTTGATGCTTATAAGCACAATTGCTCATCTGACAGGGTTCCTCATCCACAGTTTTCATGTAAATGTGAAATTAAATTAGTTTAATTTGAATTTAATTAATTTAATTTAATTAGTTATCTGATTTACCATTGTATGGTATTCCAAAGATTAAAAATGTGTGTGTGTTTTATATTTTCTCTTTAAAATGCTCTAACACAGCTTCTTCTGAAACAACGTTCCTTTCCTGATGACATCACTAAGGCCTTTTGAGCTATTGGTTAATTTCAATTAATAGTCAAATGGCTATATAGATATATTTTATTAAAACTTCAGGATCTTAATGTGAGTGGACCTTTATTCAATTGCAAAATGGATACAATTTAGTAAAATATCCAGTTTTTCTGAAACATGTCTACCTAGTTTTATTGTTGATGGGTTTATGAGTTTAGTATCATCCTTACCTGCGCTGGAGCTTATTTTCGCTGGAGTGTTTTTGTTCCTTTATACTGTAATTTCTCAGCTCATTTTCTTTTCAATTTCCTGTTTTAGAAACTATTGTTATTTGTCATGAAGCCATTCGTTTATATTCCAAGCGAGGAGCTCAAGTGTATCTCAATCTGCTGTTAAATATGCATGACAGTAAAAGGCGACTGTCCTGGTTACTGGATTTTGGCTCACGGTAGAGCCGGCTGGGGAAATTATACATGTGTCTGGTCTTGCTGTAAATATTTCAGAGAGTGTCAGAGAGTTGAAAGATAGCGGCTGAGGATAGGATGATGCTTGGCAGACCTCAATACACTACTATATTGAAGACATAAACTGTCAACTGTTCAGCCTTACTTCGCGGATGTATAGTTGTGCTTTTAAGCACTCTTTGTTTGAAGTTGCAGCTGTGTTGCATTACATATCCCTTTAGGGGTAAAGAAAGTATCTACCTTCCCATCTACCTACATCTGCAGGTAAATTACTCTATACGTCTTCGTACTCCAAAGAGGTCTTGTCTGGAAGCAGCTTTGAATATTTAGCATAATATCTTAGGCACCCAAACTGTCTGCTCATACCCCGAGGATGACTTGTAGAATATGAAATTGAAACTGTGAAGTATATGCTGAAAAAATGTCTGTTAATTTGCAGAAAAATATTAAACAACTTAATTTTTTTCAGCATTGATGATAAGAAGAAATGCTTCTCGATTTCCATTAGAATGACTTTTGAGGGATCATGTGACCCTGAATACTGGAATAATGGCTGCTGAAAACTTAGCTTTACGATTATAGGAAAATATATTTTAAAATATATTAAAATATAACACTTTTTTGCAATTCATTGAGAGTTGTGTCTGTATTAATGAGTACTTCTGTAGTGTTACAAAAAATAATTTGATACCATTATGGTTAGCATGCTGCTAATGTAGGCTACAGACTTCTAGGTGGCTTTTTAGGTTTTGGCACAGATATAATAAGTTGGTTGCAAGATATTTCTGAACTCTAACATGAATCTTTTTTTTCTCTCCTTCTCTTTCATGTTCCATCACTGGCCTTGTGGACTGTCATTTCAGGTAAGACACTTGCTGACTTTCATCATTCCCCAATAAGCCATCATCTGTCTCTATATGGCTCCTTTTTTCTTCTCTCCACATACCCTGTGCTTTCTCACATCTCCATCAGCCGTAATTGCAGCCCTCATGCTTTTCCTTCAGTCTTTCTTCTAAGACTGATCATGTTGGGGCAGGAAGTATATACAAACCATGTACCATGTTTTCAGACAGCAACATTATCCACAAACATGCAGTACTAAACACGTTCATTTTCATTAGTTCAGAATTCATTACTAATGTTTATTAGGGATTTCAATAGATCTTTCGTTTTATTAAGAGCAACCCATTTCCCTTGATACTACCTACTATATAGTTTATTGTAATATGTTTTACAAGAAAACACTAGTTCAGCTATTTAAGTATGTCAGTGTTTATTGACATGATTGTTTGTGTCGATTATTAGCAGCTTATGAGAGAAAATGGTTTCTACACCAAATTTTTTGGTCATTTTAGTAGTAGCAACATCAGAGCATGGTGATCGAATTTCAGTTAATGTTGTTAATTTTTCATTGTACAATTTTTCATGAAACATTTCAATTGGCAGCCCTAATCTAATATTGTGCCACCATTTTCTTTCCTCTACTCAATTGTGCCTTCTCTCAATTGTGGGCTTCTTGTGTACGCTATTTGCGTGGTTCTAGGAGTTGTTGACTATGTAGAGTTTCAAATCACCCGTTTATGTTGTTAGTTGGCTGTCATGTTGTTTTGTTGTTGTTTACCTCAGTAGACAGTTGGCAGTACAGGCTGTAAACAGCAAGGCAACACACTAGCTTTTGGAACAGAGCTAATAATTTGGTTGCCAGATTTACCAGACTGATTTTCTCATGAAGATGGTAAGAATTATTACAGAATTTACATACAGGTTAGAGGGTGTAATCGATTGCATTTTTATCATGCTATTTGTTGTTGAATATTGACAGCCGGTATTTCCTTTCTTCTGTTTTCTTCAGTCGTACTTTTTTTTATCCCAACCCTGTTGTAAACTGGTGTCATGCCTTGACTGAGAAAGACAATGAGAGAATGGGATGGAATAGCAATGTGTGTGTCTGTTCTCAAGTGCTTTCATATGCAGTGTTGGCCTGTACGGCAGTCCTGCTGTGAACAAACAGCCCCCTCTGCTCCTCTCAGCCAAGCGTTTGTATGGTTTGTTCAGTGTCTGCTCGGTGGATGAATCAATACACCCAAAAATGTTTCCAATGAGAGAAAAAAAACTGAAGAAACAAGGCCATTCACTTCCAAAACAGACGCATACTATCAATATTTCACTCCAAGACACATTGTTTCTATTCGTTTCATGTAACTGAGTTGAAGCCCACAGTTTCTGAATTATCCTGTCTGTTTTTTTGTACTTATCCAGGAAGTTTCATATGAAAAGCAGTGCCGAAACACACACAATCGTCATTGTGAGGAAGCCGTGTGCTTTTTTTGTCAGTGGTGGGCTTGTGCTTTTAACCCCTTTCTAAGGACGTCCTTTATCATGTATATTAAAAGCCAGGAGACAGTCAAAACAAGTCTCCTGTCTTATAAAGCAGACGTGAGGGAGAGGCCCTTTCATCTGCTGAAGCCCGTCCCTTCCTGTAAACCTCCTAGCGCCCTCTCCAGCACCTCACTCCCTGTTCTAAATGGCTCTTTTATTGCGTCCTATCTCATGGGAGTTGGTTCCTTGTCCCGTTACTAAGCATATATCCCAGCTGGCATTGCACTGGCTGAGCTCATAATGAAACCTAATGTGGAGGGCGCAGTCTAATAGAGTGCCAATATTAGTCTTTGTGCGTTCTTCAAAGTGAACGATGTGGTTTTTATTCTCCATCAGCTGTTTATTTTTATTTTTTCTATCTTGGCCTGGTGCTAACTCAGCGCTAACGGGCCACTTCATTAAAGCAGAGTGCCGCAGTGTCAGAGCCAAACACTGCGGCCTTTGTATTGGTTAATAGGATTTTTATGCTCCCCCTGCCCTCTGTGGTTTCAAAATGTTTTAACTATTAATTTTCCCAGAACTGTTAAAGAGCTGTGCCTGGGAAAGTTTACCTAACTGCTTTAAGTATTGTATTAAGTATTAAGTATTTAAGTCTTGCTTCTGTGGGTGGAGGGGTGTGTGTGCTTGAAACTGATATTTGTATCTATTTTATTTTACAGAGTAATAGAAAAAATACGGTTATAGTTACAAAAGATTTGTCTTTGTATAGTCTTTGTATTTCAAAACTAATAAGAAAGAGTAATACCTATTTTTGTTTCAGTATGTTAATTACATTTTTTTTTGACAACGATAGAGACAGTCACCTTTACCAAACCGACATACTCACCCAGACCAATGACACAGACAGAGTCTGTAACATTTTCAGAGGACATGTCTGAAGCAGGGCTCACCTTTAAATCATGCCGATTAGTTTGTTTATTTAATCTTGACATTTGATATTTAGTATGATGTGGTTCTGTACACCCTTTCTATGATATGATATTTGATCTTTTATTTCATTTACCCATATATTAGCTGTGGGTTTTTATTTTATCTCATTTTTTTAATGGTTTCAACTCTGTTCTCTTAATATGTATGGCTCATCACACTCACAACTCACGTTCTCATGAATTCTTACTCTCCTGGGATTGCCGGCAGGTCAAGCTAAAACGGGTCAGTTTGAACCTGTCTCCTGTCAGTGGAAGACAAAATATAGTGTCAGTCTTGACACGTCCCTGCTGCAAAAACACATTCAGTCTGAGCTGACAGATATAGAAATCCTTTCCAGTCCATTTTGCGGCTTTAAAAAGCGCTTTATCTTATCCAGCTGGTATCATTATACGCATGTTTCTCTTTGCCTGTAGTGATAGGCTGTGTGTTTGACAGGTCATCCTGATCACTGGTGAAGATTCTCGTCCTCTATAGATTACAGATGAGTGGCTTCTATGTGCCGGATCCCGTTTCTCTCTAGACTCATTCTAGAGAGTCTATTTGAAGTGTCCGCTGTCATAGCGAGAGAGAGGGAGAGACTAAGTGGACCAGGCCCGGGAGGGGAGGTGAAGGGGTGCAGGAATGCAGATTTCATACTCATTCAGATAATGAGATTAGTGACATGCCGTCTGAGGCAGGAATTCCAGCGATTCGGTTTCCACCCACAGGCCCCGGCTGATCTGCCAAGGTGCCCTGTTTTTTATCTTTACTTGCTCACCTCTTACTTTACTTTTTCCTTCTTATTAAGGGTCTAGAAATTGTGTGAGGACCAAATTTTTTTTAACTCAATCATGAGTTCTTGACACTGCAGGTGTGCAGCCTGAAGATTGCAGGGCGTCTAGAAAAAGGTTTTAATAATGAATATACCCATGATTCTTAGCCTTTATGCTTGTCATAAGAATAGTTCGCCAAATGAATAAAAAAAAAGACATTTACTTACCTTCCGTTCCATTTTGACCTTGTTCCTTTTATAAAGAAAAACATAATTTCCATACTGCAGACACACTCAGATTGTAAATTGTCATGCACACGGTCCCACTTTATATTAAGTGTCCCTAAAACCTGTGTACTTCCATAGTAACTAGATGTGTATGTAGTATGTAACCACAGTGTAAGTACACACCGGTACAAAGTATCTACAGCTGTAATATTTCTGTAACTACACACTTGTAACACCCCTCAGAATGGTGTGTGTAAGTACAAATGTGTAACAGGACTATAACAGCCCTTTTTGGTAAATAAAGTGTTACAGGCTATATTAAATAGGCAATTGCTATGGATTTAGCATATAATTACTCTGATGTTACACAGCAGATCACCTCCTGTTCCAATAACTGTTATACATACTGCTGTTACAAAATGTAGCTATGTAATAACTGTTACATGACTACTTAGTGAAGTGAAAAAAAAGTGTTGTTACCAACGTCCTGTTACACATTTGTACTTACACACACACACACACACACACACACACA
>JAUMHI010000069.1:9394300-9433680 GCA_032359435.1 Enteromius unitaeniatus
CTGAGCTTCAAAATAATGGCCACTATTCACAAGCATTACCAAGCTAGGAAGAGCCAGGATACATTTATTAAAAACTCATAAGTCATATACACCTAGGATGGCTTGGGGGTGAGTAAAATATGCTATCATTTTCATTTTTGGGTGAACTATTTCTTTAATGAATCAGATGTTGCTACTGTCTACATTGGAATGTGCATCGTTCATTGTAATATAAGCACTGAAAACAATCTTCTGAATTTCTCTTTATGTGTGCCAGAGAAGAAAAAGAAAGTAATATGAATGACGTGAGGAAAATAAGCAAATGATGAAAAACTTTTTAGGTCAGCTATGCCTTTAAACATCTATATACACATCTTTTTTTCCAGCTAATGTGTGGATAATGGTTTACAGAAGCCGCTAGCATACATATAGGAAATATTATAAAGCTAATGCTAAGAATAAGCAAGTTGAGAATCCAGGCTGCAGCTTTGTTTATTGTCTAAATTATTAGAACGATCTGATATTTTACTGCCTATGCAAATGTGCTCTTAATCCAACATGCTAATATTATGACTGAAACAATGGCTGTTATAAAAGATAAACAAAAGCTGTTTGTTTAGAAAATCACTTTTGGCTATTTTTTGATTTTGTAAGGAACATGAAATCTGTGCATTCTACATCTCAATTTATTCGGGCAAATTCTCCCATTATCATACAAATCAAGCTCTAATCCACTGTGAAACACATTGGATGAATTGGTTTGGGGGTTTATTTTTTTGTGTACAGTGGTTGATGCTGCTGTCCCTCACGGCATGCGAGTAGCATATTAAAAATATGTATGTCTAGCTAATTGACAAGAAAAGGGTGCAACAAACTATTAGCTATTATTCCAACAAAAAGCTCTGAACTGAACAAAAGGGCTTCACTCTTAATTTATCTATCACTTAATTTAATTTTTAATTCTTTAATAGAATGAGATGTAACAAAGCAATACTGTTATCACACTCCGTCATTAATTATGTGCACTCCAGGCTAAACAATTATGTGCACTCACCACATACTGTTCAGTTCCTGCAGTGAGAATAATAAAAAGAGCCTTTCAGGGTGCTTATGACACGCTGGTCTCATAAGACGAGAGAAAATAGTGGATGAGGAAGACTGAATTCTACAGGATGTCCATTAAGAGGCTGTTTTGATATGCATTCAGGAGCGGGGACTGATGGAGTTAATTGGTACTTCTGAATGTGCTGTCATACCGCATTGTAATTGGCTTCCTGAGGACGGAGCCGAGTTGAAAAGGGGGGTGGCGGGTGGGCCGCTGGGTGGGCATTTAACACTGCGTGCCCCTCTGAGGGCTTGAGAGAAAGAAGCTTCATCAGCATAACACATTAAACATTTACACTAACCCATAAACACTGGCTGGCCTCATTACTGCTATCAGTACCGGCAAGTCCTGAACACACAGCCGCATCATCATCATCTGGGTGGGTGCAATGGTGGCTGGCGGACAAACACGAGCTGGCCTCGACATGGTGGTTTTGATCAGTGCTCCTTTTAGAATGAGACTAGCTGACTTTTGTCAGAAAGCAGAATTAGTCTCAAGGGCCACACTTTTTGTTTTAAATGAATTTAGTTTATTTCAATAAAATTTGTACTGTGTACTGCAGTTCAAAAATGTGGTGTGTATTACTGTTTCGTCATGTTTTTGAAAAAGTTGCCTGAATTTAGCATTTATTTATTTATTTATTTTTGTGATAAATTATTACAATTTTAAAATAAGAATATTATTACAATAGTAAAATGAAATTAGATTTAGTTTATTATTAAATTATAAATTAATTCAATTATAAATTATTTACTTTATTAAATAATTTTAATTAAATATTTGATAGTGTATCCTGTGTATATTGTGTATATTGTTTTTCATGTTTTTCGAAAAACATTTATTTGATCAAAAACATTAAAACAGTAACATTGTTGAAAATTATTACAATAAAAAAGACTTATATTATTACGATGTTTTTTTATTTATTTTTTTAAGTCGCCTGCATTTATTTGATCAAAAATGCCAAAAAGAATAAAATTGCATAAAAGTCACCAAGACTTAATATTTGTTCAAAGAGACCATAAAACAGTTATGCTGTGAAAAATCATTACAATTTCAATTTAAATATATATTAATGAAAGCAGTAGTGTAATTAGATTTAAGCCAAAATATAAAATTATTATTAGTAATAAAATAAACCATTCGTTTCACATAAATGGAAAAAAGAAAAGAAACCCTTTACATTATGCAACTTTTGAGGTAAAACAAACTTAGAAGCCTAATGCATTAGAAATATATTTGGGTAAGCGTCGTTGAAGCCAGTGCAAAATAAACACACCTGTGACCTCATAATGTGATGAATTTTATGCTTGTGCATCAAACTGTGATGTTGCTGTGCAGCCGTAAAAAAACACTTAGTGTTTACATCAGCCACGAGTGAAACATCAAAACATAATACATTCCATTCTAATCAACTAAGCTGTTTATACTGGAAGTGATCCTCAGTGACACCATTTGAAGAGTAAATTATATTATTCTTTCAGGGATCTCAGAAATAAGCATCACATGTATACCATGGCACATACAAAGAAAAAACAAACCTCAAGGCCAAGACGGATGAGTATTCCACCCCCAATCACATTGAACCTCATTGCGGAGAGTCACTTTGTATCTCGTGTTAACAAGGATTAGCATGTGTCCGGTTCTTTGTCATCCTGAGGTATTTAGAATGGGTCAGTTCATCTTCAGGTTAATTCATTTTTTCGGAACGAAGCGGCGGAGCTGAAATGAAAACGTGGAAAATGAAAATGGGGGTCAGTGCGAATAAAAAAAAGCCTAAACGGAGAGAAAAAATCTGACGGAGGAAACGAGAGAAGGTGGTAGTTTTTCTCCCATACTCCATCATGGTCCGCTAATGTATGAATGGTGCGATGAAAATTGATTTCCAAGTGAATTATTCCAGGCTCTCAGCCTTTTATAAGACAATAACCTTTGCTAAAGTACCACTGTCTTGAGTAAGATGAGTTCACGTGTTCATTTCACTACGCATTTTCTTTCCTCCTTCTCGCATTTGACTGTCTGACGAAGTCACAAAAGAGACCTGGCAATTATAGACAGACTGTTTTGATCGATAGCGGTGGAAATGATAGCGGAGTGAAGGGAGGATTATGAAATATGAGCGTCTGATTGTGGGATGGAGGAGAAGGGGCGACTGTTTTCTCAGAGAATGAGTTGTTGTGGGCAGGTGGTAGACTCAGCGTCAGGTCAACTTATTGATCCATGCATTTGGCCAGCAGACGGGTCAGAGACGCTCCGCGGTGGTCTCCCAGTTGGCCGTCCTCTGGCTGGAATGCCGGTGCTTCATCACTGTCAAACCTGGCTTGGTATTTTGACCTGGCGATGGTAAAGCTCTCCCCCGAAATGTGTGTGCTTTGTTTCGTCTTCATGTGGGCATGTTTGTGAGTATTTTGGCTGGTTCTCCCTCCCTTCCTTTAAGCCCAGCGGAGGATTGGTTTTGGCTGGGTCACTGCCTGGCTACAGATGCGTTCTGGCTGGTGTCCACAGTCAGCAGTCTGTGGTCAGCGGTCATCGTGCACAATGGAGACGGGCCGTCCCCTGTGGGTGTCAGACGGAAATGTACACATGCATCCTACCAGCTGGACTGATGGCTTGCGGGGCTCGGTTTCTTTCTGCACTTTTTGTTTCGGTCCCCCTCTGTTTCTTTTAAGTTATCCGTCAGTCTCTTTCAAATCTAGTTTGGGTTTCAATTCTGTGTAATTTCACCCTTCTGTTCCTCGCTTTCCTGTCTGATTCACCTCTTCTCCTCTCCCCACTCACTCTAATTTTCGAGAGAGACTGTATTTTTTTTTTATCTGTCTGTTTTGTTCTTTCACTCCACTCTTTTGATCTCGTCTTCACCTCGCACACATTCTCAGCTGTCTCTGCTTCTGTCCGGCCTGAGTGTGATTTCTACCGCCAGCTCACTGGTGTACAGATCCCCCCCGGCCCTGTTTGGGGGGTCCCTCACAGATATGAGGCAAATTATTGTGCTTTTGTAAACTGCGGAGAAGCTGCATTACACTCCCGTGCACCCTAATTAAGTTAATTACAAGCACATTAGGGTTGGATAAAACTTGGTATGGTACAATCTCTGATAGCTCGGTATGAATGCCAAATTGATGCCAATAGAGAATAATATGCATGGAAGATGTAACAATATCCACATACATTCTTCAAATATTCCAGAACACAAACTGATAAAAAAACAACAAGTTGACTGACAAATGTGAATGATGACTTGAATGAAAATCTTTTACTTGCATGCTTTGTTGTGAAATTGTTTTGTATTGTTTTGTTTTGGTAATTATCAATGATAAAAATCTTTTTCATTGCAATCAGTGCATTCCTTTAAATGTTAAATATTGCTTTAATGTTTAACATCCCTCTCCTTGAAATGCTAAATTGTTATAAAACGCTTTAAATTTGCAGAGCTTTATTCTTATTATTAATATATTACTTTTTACAGTTATTTCACTTTTTCTTTTGATTTATTTTATTGTATTCACTTGAAGATGCCCAGCCTTTCCTCTCAACATATTTCGGTTAATTTGATGGAACATTTTACATAAATTCCATTCCATTTTCGTACATTTATACATATTATACTTTAAATGACTATAATATTATTATTTCTACTGTTGTTGTTAATTATGTAATTGATCAACTACTCTTACTACTGCAACTGCTAACTCTTCTTGTTATTATTATTCTATAATATTATTATTATTGTAATTACTACTGTTATTATTGTAGCACAACAATTTACACCATATTATACTGTAAATAACTGTATTTTTTACTGATCCACTAATAGCAGTAATAACAATAGTTTAACTGCTAAAAAAGGTGGATTAAAAAAAGTTAATCAAAATTGTCCCAAGACAAGAAATGCATTTTGGTGAAAGGTTTTCATCCATTTCAAATGTTGACTACTATACTTTTTTTTTACCCCCGTATATTTTCCTCTGTTTATCTAGAATGCTAGTTCAGACACATGACCTCAAAAGCCTATTGAGTAAATGAAAAATGGACCTGCAATTCGCTTCCAGTGTGAAATAGTCCCTAGGGATACACCGTTTTGTTTTAAGATAGCGTTCAATGTAAATAGGTCTTCCTGGTTGGAAAGCCATCTTACTCCGCTGTGGTATAAAAATGGGTCCAGGGTTGCGTATAGAGCTCCTGAGGAAACTCAAGGCTACCGAACATCTCTAATTCACCATTCTGTAATGAGTTTAATGATCTTCTTCAATGTGCGGTTGATCGATAGCTTTCTTTTCTTGTGCTTCTCTTTTTTATTCAAGCCATCCGTGCAAACAGCATGTAATTCTATTTCTCAGAGCCACCGAGATTGTGTGTCACAAGCATGTTCAGAATGAATGAGATCATCCAGTGTTTCATGTGTGTGACAGTGGATATTTTTGAGGAGTGTCACATGGCAACGGCCCTCCGGAACACTGGAACATGGAGCCAATTTGTTGCCTGGTGAGGGGAGTCACATGAGGTATCCTGAGGGAGCTGGGGGTGGGGTGGTACTTGGGTCAGATAGCCAAATGTAGGAATGATTGTCAGAAAAAGATGTTCGTAAAATCTTCATAGCCGAGGAGGGGGGAGATCTTGAGTATCCTCAATCCAACAAGGTAGCGGCCCCACGTTCACAATGTTCCCTCTAATCAGAAAATGCAATGAAGTCATCACGCAGGAGAGCAGCAGATGTAATTGGGAGGAAATAGGCTAGGCTGTGTTAGTGAATGGATGCCTGGGAGGGGGGCCGTGTTGCAGCGGCTGACCCGTGGCCCCTGAGTTGCTCATTAAAACACGGAGGCTTCTGTCTCTTCTTCCATCCATGCAACACCCTCATCACCAGCACAGACCGATGAACACGTTGGACAGGTCAGAGAATGCAAAACTGACTTGCTTGCGCAAACCAAGTCTGGTTTTTCATCAGAACAGTGACGGAACGGACACGCTATCTAAAGGGAAGCTGTTGCAGAGCATTGGCGTAAGGCTGTTGTGAGGCAGAGCTTTGTGGAGTCCTCGCACGTCTGCGTTAGACTGACAGGCATGATGTCTGATGAGCTTAGCCTGCTGTTGCAGGGTGTACACTTGAAATGAGTAATTTCAGTTTTTAATATTTTGTTTTTTATTAATTTAGTAAATGACACAGCTTACTTTAATTATTATTCATATTATTGTTAATAACTATATAATAATTTAGACCAATAATTGAATTTCATTTTTATATTGTACATATTGCATGCAATACTGTGAATCTTAGAAGTGTCACAGTTTAATTAAATTTATTAATAATAATAAAAAAAATTATTATTGTTATTTACATAGTCATTAACATAATAATAGTAATAATTTAAAGATTGTGTTTATAATTTGTAAAAATAAATATATTATTCAAATGTCATAATGTGTATGTGTGTGTGTGTGTATATGTATAAATTATTATTATTATTATTAATATTATTATTCTTTTGTATTTTATTTATTTATTTATTGGAAAACCTAGAAATATGTTATTTATTTAGTTTTTCAGGAAAAGTCTCATTTAAATGTTTTTCTTCAGAATATTATACTATATAGTATATTATAATATTAATTATTATTTGCTAGATATTGTCCTTGTGTAGCTTTATTAGAAGGCCTAGCGATGCCTGACTCATGAGTGAATTCATTAGCTTTTGATATAGGGGATTTTAACGAATCAGTTAAACCTGTAGAAAAAAAGTGGTCATTAATGAATTACTGATTCATTCATTTGGTATGATTCAGCGTGAAGTATAGTGTGAAATCTCCCCTTGTTTCTTCCCACCGTGCTCAATGTTTTTCTTTCAGTCAGTTTCTCTGGCAGCATGCTTACGTTTGCTGATTACATGCAGAACAAATGTTTGCCTTGGCCAAGTCTGAGGTCATGTCCACGCCAGACGCAGAGCATTGTTATTTCTCTCTCTTACAATCTCTACTCCTTGTCTTCCCTCACTATCTCCCTCTTTCCTCAGGGTCCGGAAAGAATCTTGTAGGAAATTCTTGGTCCTCGGTTGTTATTGTGGCCGCTTTTTGTTGGTTTGCAGGTGAATAATGGATGAGGCATCTGTTATGTTTAAACGCACAGCAATCATTGGCGTACGCTTCCAAAAAAGCAGCTGTGTGGGTGTATTTGTCTGCTTTTTTTTTTATAGCGGATCTCATTCTCAGATGATTGAGTCCGTTGTGTTTCGTAAAGTGAAGAATTAAAAGCAAGAGAAACGGTCCGAGCGGATTGATTTAACATGCAAGGCTTTATCAATTTATTCTTCTCAAAAAGCGTACAACTAGCTGTAGTAAGCCTTTGAAGAGTTCCGGAAGAGAAGAAAGAAAGAAAGCAGAAGAAAGCAGGCAGCTAGTCTCAAGGTGAGAAGAATATTTCTTGTCTTCCTGTGCTAGGTGTCTCAGACTGCTGACAGGTTGTATCTGCTGATGGCACAACCCCGTTTCCCATGTCTCTGGAACACCTGTGTCAAAACGACCCCGTGAGGCCCAGGGGCCCTCAATGCCTCTGGAGTCCTCAAAGAAGCAGTACAATCCTGTCCTGTCTTCTCATACACACAGCGCCTGATTGCAGATACACAGCTGCATAAAGCTTCTCCCACTTTTGACAGTTACTCTCTGAAATCTGTCTGATTGATGTAAGAAGGGATGAAAAGGCTGTTTTGTGGAAGCCGGTTTTGCAAGGCTCTTGATTTGAAATATAAATAATTGAAGCTCCTTTTTTCTCCTCGGATGGCTTGCGAGAAATGAGGATGTATGCCAATTAAGATTCCCTTCTGCCCTCCAAGACGATCCGGCACGTTGGAGAACGAGCCGAAAGACGGAAGAATGAAAGGGTGAAGAGAAAGAGTTCATTACTGTAAATGCAAATGAAACGGTCCCTGCGTATAATAGCTTGTCACTGTCAGAATTGATAAGAGAAAAAGCTCAGTTTTGTGCGTGTGCATAATTTTGAGCGGAGTGTGTTCGGAAATGGAGCTATGTAATGGTAGAACATAAGCCGTAGAGGTTATATACTGTTATTCGGTTGCCTTTATGCTAATGCTTCATAATAGTTGGTCTCCATATAGCATGATTTTTAGATTTTGCTCAAGCTTGTTAGGAAATGTAATATTCATAAAAGAGGACTGTGAAGTATACTGCAAACGTAAAACACTGGAGATATGCTTTCCTCGGTTAAACCCGAAACTTTCTGAAATATTTTAAATGCTTTTGAGAATAGATTGCCTATTGATGGTTGGGTTTGCATGTGGATGTTCTTATGCATGTGTGAGGAAACGGCAATCATAATAAGCTGTAGAAATGTCCAGATGGGTTGAAGAAGCGCTCCCTTTGGTCCCTGAGCACTTGATGCTTTGCAGTGGTTGATTTGTTGGAATATGCTCAGGAGCAGCTGGGTTTTGTCTATACTGTACGCGAAACAATTTCCATTTGGTCCTCCAGTGTGTTTGCTCTTCTAAAATGGGATGCTCTGCATGTCATCCAATCACTGCATCCTCTCCACCTCTGCTTAATTTAAAGGTAGATGGAAAACAGGCTGAATTTGGCCTCTATTCTGCAGAGGTTAATTGTGCGAGGCGAGTCTGTGCTGCTATTGATAGTGGAGGATGAACCGAAAACAAGCATTGTCTCAAGCGTAGATTTGCAGATAAATGGACTGCAGAGCTGCAGCAGAAGTTTCCGTGATGAAACTACGCACCCAGGCAGATGTTGGTGAAGGTGCTTATGTGGAGACAGAAACTCAGAACAACATGCAGTTCTTTTTTTTTCATGCGTTGAACTACTTAATGGCATTTAAACGCAAAGTGCATCCTTTTATATACATTCAATAACAGCGCTCGATTATCTGTCTGACACATAGCAGTTTTGTGGCTGCAGAAGTGGTCATCTGTTCTTTGTAGAGTGATGTAGGTGAGTGGTTCTAGTGCGGCTAAAGTCTGTTTAGCTGGGGAAAAGTTTATAACAACGTTTAGAACTATAAAGTTTATAATTAATTATTAATTAATTTATATTATTAGGATTAGTATTATGTGCTGTATGTAAATATAATTACCCATGATATATCAGTACTATAATGTTTTTACAATTGGATTTTTAAAATATTTTATTCATTTAAAACAACAACAACAACAACATGTTCTAACAATTAGTTAACTTGCATAGTTTTTCCATTATTTTATTTTTGATCTATTATGATGAAATTATTATTTTTTTTTTATTTGGCAGTTATCGGTTATAAGCCATAAAATGAAAATTGCATCCATAAATAACCATTATGAGTTGTAATGTAATATATTGGCTGATATTGGATTTTTCAAAATATTTTAATTATTTAAAATAATCTTTTAAAACAGGTTAAATATTAATATATATACGGTTCTTGTTATTTTTTCTTTTAATCTTTAACACTCCAAAAATGTAGCATATGATATATAGCTTAATTATCCACAATTTAGGATACAGTATTAAAAAAGTTATATCATGTAATCATTCATAAACTGAATTGGATGCATGTTGCACAATACTTGCATACAGTGACAGTTCTATCTTTTTTTTTTTTATTTCCGCTGTCATCATAGGTAATAGAGCGCGGATCGGGCCACATTTTTCTGCCCAAGCCCGGGCCCATCATCTTATTGGTTTTTGTAATATTAGTGCATCCCTAAATAATCAGTTCTCGTTGAATATACATATTGGCAGATATTGGATTTCTACGTATTTTATTGATTTGTAAAATATTTTAAAATACTTTCTTTTAATGAACTTGCATTTTTTAAATGATTTATTTTAACAAAATAGTACAGCTATTTATCTTTCACAGTAATAGTAATACCAGTAATATGCCTTTTAACTAACATAATAATTATCTTGTTGTTTTTATTTATATAGATTTTTTTTAAGAAAACACTAAATAATCATCATCAGTTCTCATTGGATGTGCATATTGACACACATTGGATTTTTAAGTATTTTAATTATTAAAAACAAACATGAATACTTTGATTATTTTTAATTACTTACAAAGCTTTTAAAGTTGTTATTTTAACAAAGTAGTGTGGATATATTTTATATTTGTCATTTATCAGTTACAGTCCATATGGAAATACTCATCAGCCCATCCTTTTGTAATATCAGTGCTTCCTTAATCATATCCAGTGGAGAATCACTGCTGTGTGTTGCTCTATTTGGACCAAGCTTGCCATAGTCCTCAAGTTTAGTTCCACAGCTGCTGCTGCCACCTGCATTACCTGCAAGTAATCACACAGCCCCTGTCTGTCATGGATGCCAGCTCCCATGAAGCCCGGTGTCAAACACAGCCAAAGTCAAGCAAGTCTCCAAAAAACAGTCACTCTCTGCTGGCCGTGCAGTCTCTGTTTTGGCACATTGCTTCAGCAGCCCTTCAAAGAACCCCACCACGGTTCCAGCTCAATTGCCCCCATAAGGACCATTAAGACAGCATCGTGGGAAATAAAGAACGAATAAAGAGTGGGGAGCTGGAGCATGGCAAGTATTAAATGCTGCAATCATTATTGTAGTTACCATGATGAGAGGGGAAAACAGCACGCTGATGAATGAGTGGCTGTAAATGCTGTTGCTGGTTAGTTCTTCTCCATTAGTACACAGTGCCTGGCCCGTTCCCAGAGACCCAGCTCTCAGCCCGGGGCAGCTGCGCTCCTGCCTGTGTTCAACAGCTTGGTCCCGGAGTGAGGAGCAGTCTGAGCAGGAGGGTAATGAGCTCGCTCCACCCAGAGCTGAACATCCAGCTGTGGGAGAAGAATCGTCCTTGCATGCACATCTTTGCTCAGGCAGGTGGTTTTCTGGTGGGGAGGGAATCTGGATATACATGATCTCTTTAAATATCTCATCTGTTCTCATAGACAGCGGTGAGATTAAATAGAGCGCAAATTGGTCGTTTCTCAGATTTCAACTAAATAATCTCAAATGATCTCTTCTAGAGTTGTGAGATTTCAACTGTATTTTGAACTGTTCAGATTTGCAGTATATCAGAGACTTAGATTACAGTTTGAACTTCTTGTTTCTATTCAGTTAAACTAATTTTGTGCTGTTCTATTCTATTCTAATCTACAGTTGTCTCATTTATTTGTCTTTTTAAAATTTTATTCATATTACTAATTACTATTATTATTACGGATAGCAGTATGTAAATGTATTTATTTTTTTAACGTGCAAACAATTTTGGGCTTTAAAAGTAAAAAGCTGAACTTCACCCAAAAATCTAAATTCTGTCATAATTTATTCACCCTCCACTTATTCCAAAGCTGTATAAGTTTCTTTCTACTGCCCCCAAAAAAAAGATATTTTCAAGAATGTTGGAATGTTGGATTACCAACAAAACCCATACAGATTTGGAACAAATAGGTTGAGTAAATGATTCTAAGAATTTTCATTTTTGGATGAACTATCCCATTTAGTTAGTCTTAAATTATGTTAAAGGTAATCTAAATATAAAAATAAGCATAATAATATGTGTTATTGACAGATACTGATAAATTAACTTATGGACCTGATATATTGTGCATCAGACAACATAACTAAAGAACCTAATTAACTTTCCTGAGCAATGAAAGAGAAACGTCCAAGTAATAAAATCTTCCTCTGGAATGATTTATTCACTGTTTCCTTGATATACGGGAGAAGGTGGATTTATGTGATGGTGGTTTTCATCAGTCCTAAAGCACTTAACCTGAGTGGCAGTGGGTATCCTCAACCAAAATCAATATGTGATGTACGGTATACGGCCGTGTGCTGAGCACACATCGACTAATAGGTATTAGGGTGAGGACTGGGTAAGGAAAGAAGGATTAGGGTAATTGTGTTTTATCTGCCTTGGTCTTTAGTGGATTGCACTGAGGACACACACACATACACATACATACACACAATAGATAGAGAGATAGAGAGACCTCTCCAGTGACCTCTACAATGTAGATAGCAGTGAACTAGAGTGGAACAGGCTCTTGCTCTGTGCTAACAGATAAAGATCAGATTTGAAAATCACATTTATAGAGCAGAACTGCTTTTGAATTATTAAAATAGAAGAATGGTCCTAAAACATCATAAAAGAGACTGTTAAATGTATTTTTCAGCAATACTAAAATCTAATTTCTTAGTGTACATTTACTATGTTTATTTTAACAAAAGTGTTTTAACCTGTTTAGACCAATTAGAATTAAATTAAAATGTTGATAATAACAAAGGCTTTTTACTATGTTATTATATTATGCATAAGTTAAGTTAAATACCTGATTCAGAATGTTTATAGTTTATACATATTACTGAAAAGTCGCTTGTATTTTATTGCCCAGCATTAATTGCTGTCATTTTCATCAAGGTAGGTAAACCGCAGTTGAGGCATAAGCTTTGAATAATAACCATCCTTTTCTTAGACTTGTTTGGATTAAGATTAGTTACAGCAGAGCAGCAAACAGTTTAAATCTGGCAGATTGACAGTGATTTGATTTGGACATCTGTCAGATAAAACCCATGGGCTGTAGGAAACCAAAAAGAACTATATGAAAGAGTCTCAAAACTGAAGTCGTTAACAGCAAAACTACTAGATTGATTAACATTCGGTGGAAATCAGGATTGGAATCTCACCATATGGTTTTTTGGGTAGCCGAGTCTGTAGAAATTGACTGTAGGTATTGAACGAACAGCTTCATCTCTGTGATAGCTCACACCTGGATGCATTGTCGACAGGCGGTGTGCCTCACCGAGCAGCAGGCCAGTCGGCAGATGTGTTCTCACGTTAAATTACGCTGATGTCATTTCCCATGGGTAGTGTCTCTGTTACAGTTACATCAACACTCAGCAGACAACACGAAGGAAAAATCCCTACTTTTCTGCTTTTTCACTTTTTTTTTGGTGGGGTGGTGTCGCTTTCTATTCTTGCGAGCCGTATGACAGCGCGGTGGAGTAAGGAACTCCCAGCTGTAGGAAACCAGAGCAGATCTGGCTGGAGGTGCACTTAGCTCATTCTCGCTCATAGTCTGCTGGCGGTCTCCACCTTCATCTTTATCTCCTGCGCTGTCTCACATCTGTTTTTCCTGACAGATTTTGGACTGTTTGTGCAGTGTAGTGTAATGAGTTGAGCACTTGGGGGGATCTGCTCATAAACAAAACAGCCTAATTTATTGATGATAGTCCATACAATAAAACATTCAGCCAGCTGCTGTGAAGGAACCTCAATGTCTAAGAATTACGCATCATGAGGGTTGAAGAAAACTGTTTCTCTTGTGGTTAAACCTTTGTTGAAACGTGAAAAACCATAAAAGTGGAAGACACTTGATTTTGGTCCTCTTCATTGAGGTCACCTTAAGAAGGAGTTTTGTATGAATGCATTGGTAAATGGAGAGAGATAGATGTTTGAATAGATAAATGGGTAGATGAATAGAGGGATAGTTGGATGCACAGGTGAATATATGGGAAAAGAGATGGATGGATGGATGGATAGATAGATAGAAATAAAGAAAGAAAAAATCTGAATCTGAAAGACACTTGAAAGTGAATATCTTTTGAGTTTCTCATATCTACTTTAATAACCACCACTCTTTTAGAATACATGAAGTACACCACTCTATGCTTTACTCTTATCCCTTCAATCCTGAAATGAGCGCATGTGCATCATACCAGAAACATGGCACAAGGAACAAGCAGAAGTTGATGAAAAGCCTTGAGGCTGCTCGTCATGAAAGTGTGGGAAGTGCAGAGTTTGTGGTTGTGTCTTAATGGAAGTTGCCAGCTGAGAGAGCACACTGAGAGAGATGTTAACCTTCTGAGATAGCATGCACATTAAAGATGCATTACAGAGTGCTTTGAAGTCAAATTAGGTCTTATTCGAGTCATGACAGAGGGTGTGTAGAATCGACCGGATGTGGCGCCCTCTTCCGTCTCCTTATTATTTGTCGGGGGGTTTCAAGTCATTGTAGCCTGCATAATTCTCACTAGATGCCCAGTTGTCTTTGCTAAATGCATTTCTTAGTCTACGTGTCAGGCTGAAGGGAGATTAATGGCCCTGGTGGAGTGTGGGTGTTGTTTAGGGGTGCAGCACCACAGCTGGTGAGTGAACCTAGAGCCCTGAGCTGGAGGCCCGGCTGACCCCATGTTTTCTGCTATGTACATCAGGGGCTCGATTTCACAGGCTTCCTATAAAGTCAATGAATAGGTTGTGTCCAAAGAGATAAACGGCCCCTGTTGCAGAACAGAGTATAACCTTGTAAAAATATATATGTGTGTGTGTGACGGGTATCCAGCGAGGGGTGGGTTAAGAAACAGAGCGTATAAATAATTGATAATATGTACTGGATTCTTTGTGAAGATGAACATCCATTGTGTATATGCCAGTCAGTATTGAAGGTGGGGGGTTTTAGAAAGAAGCATTAGCTCTCTGTGCTGTTGACCTCATTATGTGGCTTAGAGCATAAAATAAACATTCATAGGCGAGAAACCTAGTGAAATAATGCTATGGATTAAAAACACATTTCCCACTGATCTTTTGCCAGTATATTTGTTTTCACTTCTACTGAATATTCATTTTTGCTCAGTTTTGCTTTTATTTTTCACAGTGTGACAGCTGAATAAAAGCATGGCATGGTGTCACGAGAAGATGAATCTTTTTCTTTTTTTTATGTTTTTGCCTGTTGCTTCCAGTTGCGTTTCATTATTTATTTGGAACCATCGTTCATTTCAGTTCTGTGTTTATTTTTAATTACTGTTGCTCTTTTATATATATATAGAGAGGATTTACTATAGGTGTGTGTGTGTGTGTGTGTGTGTGTGTATACAGTATTTGTGTGTACACACACACACACACACACACACACACAGTATATATGCATATATCATTTTAAACGTCTTCACTTGAAATTATCCTTTAAGCTTAAGATTGCCTGTTTTTCTTAATAGCTCATAAAAATTCACCAAAACTTAGAGTAAATATGTCGTATTCTGTTTTACCCACATATTTTCCTTTCCTATTTAAACCACAAAGTTTGCAATTACAATTTAGCCCAATTGTTGGCAACACTCTCCCTTAAATCACTCAACTCAAAAGGCTTGACATGTTTTTGGTCCAATTGCCCTTTTGTGTTTTTGCTGTCGTTCCAGCTCCCCCCTCTTTAAAACACTCCCAAGTATTCCCAAAAGCTTTTATTCTCGGTTTCCCCTCCCTCCCTCACAGCCTCCCCCTTCTCACCCCTCCTAACCCTTTGTTAGAGACAGCCCCTCATCCACTCCCCCTCTCACTGTCTTCTCCTTCATTCGAGGCAGAGAGAGGGAGTCATGAGCGTCCGTGCCGTAAGGATGCAGAAAACACGCTCCGTGCATTGTTTAACGTAACGGAGAGGTGGACTGAGTATCATCTGCCAGTTTGTTTCCTTTTTCCTGCTTTTTTCCTCTCATGCTCCACTCATTTGTGCGTGCCGCTCCCTGGCTCTTTGGCTGAGACGCGCTGGCTGAACGCAAGCTTGCGCTGACAGAGTACCTGCTGCCTGGGGGATTTTCTGACATGAATAGCGACGATCAGAGTATATGTTTTGGCTGGCAGTGAACACTTCCTCTGAGGCTCAGCTGGACACAAGGAGGTACACCAGAAGAGGAACGGATGCTTGAGAGAGCTAAACGGAGAGAGAAATAGCTCCAATAAAAAGAAACGAGAACGGAAGAGCCACTTTTTCCAGAGCGACAAACAACTTGGCTGAGTCCACAACAGGGGCTTGTCTCAGGAGTTATCCACTAAAAAGGCTATCAGTGCTGTCCGAAGCAGTTGCCTAGTTTTCTTTGTACCGTTTGCCGTGGCAATCTCAGCTGTTCCTCGTATCTTGTTTCCGGCTGCCCGGATCAAGGAGCACGCCTCTGCGCTGACAGGAGCATCTGGGGGAAGAGTGCTCACCAGACAACACAACTTTTGACAGTACGCTTCATCCAGAGTGCTTTCCGAAAAAGAGGGGAAGTCGCCAGAGAGGACCAGTGTTGAAGGATAGAGGAGGGGGTTGAGGAAAAAGACCCTGCTGCTCTCCAGGGCATATGGTCGAGCTTGCCAAAGACAGCTGCTGACTCTCTGTGGGCTAATTATTCATTCATTCAGGAAATTCAGCCTGGGGCGGGGGGAGAAAAGTTCTGACTTTTACGACCGAAGACGAGCCTAGTGTTGCAGTTCTCTGGAGGATTTGGCAAGGGGTCACACTCCAAAAGTTTGTGTGAGTGTGAGAGAGAGGCTAATGACTGGAGTTCCAGCTTGTGGGCAACCGAGCATTTCCCTGGACAGACGGCTAGCATGATGCCTAGCCACACCCACAGAGCATCCTGACACATGCCACAACCAGAGCAGCCTGGCATCTTCATGCCGCTGTCGGGCACAGACAGGTGGCAGCACGTCTTGAAAGAAGGGAATTCATTGTGCCATAAAAAATTACAAGCACCCTTTAAGACAAATCAAGAGCCGATTCATTACTAATTCACCAAGCTGTGGAGTTCTGAGCTTGCGGATTTAAAGTACAAAGTGCAACGGGGATTGTTTGCAATGTTTCCAATCTAGGCCAGGGGTCCAGTGGAGTTTTTTTTTTGTCAGAAACACTCGAGAGAACTGGCACTCTAACTTTTCATGACAAACCACCCCTGTGCTTGGGAGAAAAATGGAGGGATCGCCGGAGGGTTGGGGACTGTAGGACCTGTACCCTTTCCAGAGCGGCTGTAATTTGGGAACAAAATGCGTTGCTTGGAGACTGGTAAAAGTATTTGTCTAAGTTTTTCAGGAAGGAACTGCTATAAGAAGCGCCACTGGAGTTTAAGCTAAAGCCATTTTGGGATTTTTTTTTGTAAATCTTTCTTCTCTGAGTCTGTTCGGAACGCTTGCCGACTTGGCGTACTTTAGGGACGGCGCGGAGTGGAGTATGACCAGTTGTCAGTACCCCATGCCGCCCCCGGAGCGGGACCGCATGTACCAGCACAAAGTGTCGCTGGTCGTGCGGTACTTCATGATTCCTTGCAACATCTGTCTAATACTACTGGCCACTTCCACGCTCGGCTTCGCTGTACTCCTCTTCCTCAATAACTGTAGGTCACAGTTAGTGAAACATGACTTGCAGCGTATGTATATATATGTGTTTGTGTGTTCGTGTTTGTGTTTGTGCATGACCCCATAGAGTTTGTGTCTTGATAAGTTACAGATTAGTGGTCCTTTCCCTTGTGTGCTGTGTAGAGTTTTCTTACAGTGATGCTCAGGGAGGCAGAGGGGAAAACTGTTTGACGGATGGATGGTTCAATAAGGATCGATGGCAATCAAAAACTAATCCCTAATGCGTTGGCTTCGATCCCCCGCCTGACAGTGAAATGATTAAGGATGACACAGATAAACTGTCCTCATCCTACAAAGTGCTTGAACGCTTGTGTCTAAAAACACTGCTTGGTGGCGCTCTGTCATCCCTGAAGCAGTGGTATTTAGACTGCACAGTGGGATAAAGGGGGCAGATTAAATGCCTTTGGATGTGAAAGCTTGGCATTAGCGTCAGTGCTTACTGTATCTGCTTGAGTGAATCTGCGAACGCTTTGGTGTCTTCGGGTGCCCTGCCAGCCAGTGTGTTTGTTGCCAGATAGTTTTGGCACTGTGCTTACAAAGAAAAGATTGGAGATGAAACGTGAGCTCCAGAGCATGTCACAATGTGCTTTGATGACATGGAGCAGCAGGTAATGCTGCTCTTTTCCTGTTTTAGATGTATTGCTATCTCTGTCCTGTTTTATCTGCCTTAAATAGTTACATAGAAGAATATAAGTGACTTTGCTCTGTATAGATACTATACAATTTACACTTTTTAGATAGGAATATGTTTATTATTTTGGAAAGAAAGGCCATGGAAAAGCGAAAACAGTAAAACAGAGCCTTCAGCCCCATGCACCTTCAGTAAACCATTACCTCCCTCATTTCTCATAATCTTGCCTTTGCTCTCTCGTAAAGAGATCCACTGTACCTCTGCATTAGATCTATATTAAAAGACCAAAATAGGGCCCTTCATGAAATTTTAAAATGTGCCCTCTCCATCCCTCAATAAAGGAGTCTGAGTGTGCGGTTCATTTATAAGCCGACCATGTCGCAAAATCGATTTAATCCAGACAGATTCCATTAGATTTAAACATAAACTCAGTTAGAGCACTCCATCCCTGCTCCTCAAAGAAGAGTAAAAAACAGGACGGATTGAAAGAAGTACCATTAACATGGAGAGGTGCATCGTAGCGTTTGAAAGCTTGTTGGAGTGGGATACAGACCAAAGGTTAGTCATTTCCATTTTCATTTAGCAGGCACAGAGAAGAGAGGCCACACAGGACTAGAGCTGCTCAGCTCCACAACCAAATCTATCAGCCTATACATACACATCAGCAAACTAGATAATAAAACAGAAAGGAAAAGAGAACAGACACTGAATGAAAACATACGGCTGGCGTACGAATGTGCACAGCTGTAATAGCCTGCCTGACAGTTCAAGATGAAGTCTATTTGGGGCCACAAATTGCTGAGTGTATCTGCCTTACCATGCTTTTTAACAAATCAATTATTAATCGCGTTAATCGCAAATGACAGTATTGATTTAAATTTACAGTAAATAGTGATTCACTTGATTCTATAATAATTTTCATTGTTATTTTGTAATCATTAACTTGTTCGCTTTTTTTTATCATATATTTAAATTACTTCAGTACTTTCCTTTTTTTCACATTTTAAGTTTACCTATTGCAAGTTCACTTATTTAGATTTGCTCCGATTTAAATTGCAGCTAATCGTTTAAATATCGGTATAGTATTATGAATTAAAATATTGCTTTTTGTTAATCAATATTTAACCATTACTTTTTTAAATACTAATTGGGCAAATATTTGTTTAACAACAAATTGTAAGATTTTCAGTTGTTCCTGGCAACAATTTCCTATATAGCTGTGCTAGTACATACAATATTGAATAGTTTAAAAAAAAGAATTGCAATGTTATTGCAGTGTGATGCAAATATCAATCGTTTCACCAGGTTCCCTTAAAGAAGTTGTTCACCCAAAAGAAAGATATTTTCAAAGTCAGTAGAGTCCAAACAGCATTGGACTCCTTTGATTTTTCATTGTATGAACTGAGACACTAAGACATAAATATCTTACTGTATTTTGTGATCCAGCACAGGTTTACAATAACATAATAATGAACATGAGATGACATGCCTCTTTAAGTAAAGCAAATGTGCTCGAGGAGAACCTTGCGTCGAATTTCTCAGCCGTGTATCATTTACATGTGAAACAAACGTTCCCGTGAGACCTGCACAGACAGTTGTTTTGTCCTCTACTGCCACTGGACATATAAGAAAGTCGAGCTGTGCTTGGGGGCGTCACAGGGTTATGCATTACAGTGTGTGAGCAGTATATGTTTTATCTCTATGATACGCATCTGTGTGTGTGTTATTCACCCTCAGCTCTGGCGATGTTTCCCGGAGGATGAAACGCTGTAACTGTCATGATTGACTCTCGGACCAGTTCAACAGACACTTCATTATTCAAGGAGAGAAGCACAGCAAGCCGTTTCCCCCCCTCTCTCTCTCGCTTCCTCGTTCCCTCACACCTCTGTTTTTCTGTCTCTCTCTCTCTTTCTCTCGATGTCTCTCCAGCGCTGGCTCTCCAATCTTCCTTGCGCTCAGTTGTTGACAAGCAATTTGAAGTGAGCCTAAAATTAAACTCTATCCTGGCAGTTGGGGGTGCTGGTGAAGAGAGGAGCAGAGATTCCAGCTCCGGCCCTGTGTGTGGGAGTGTGTGTGTGTGTGTGTGTATGTAAGTGCAACCGGCTGGCTGGGCAATTGATGTGATAGTTTTGTGGCGTTGGTTATTCCCGCCTGCAGAAGCAGGGTGTTGTAGCTGCACTTTAGCTAGATGGCTTCATGCGCGTGTTGTTGAAACGCCGGTTCTGTCAAGAGTAATAAGGTACGCGAGTTCAGTGTTTTCAAAATCACTTCGGTTTGGAGGAAAGTTAGACTGAGTGGGGTCGCTTCCAACTTCTGTGGCAGTTCTCGGCGCTGATTTTAATGAGTTTCAGCCCTACACTTTTGGCTGGTTTTGTAGACTGAATATTTTAACATTTATTAGTGTAACAGCTTAAACTGATAGTTCACCAAAAATGGTAATTCCATCGTCATTTGCTCATCTTTGTGTCGTTCCAAACCTGTATGCGTTGTGGAACACAAAAGAAAATATTTTGAAAAATGTCTCTTTTTTTTATCCTTACTATGAAAGTCAAAGGGATTCAGTGTTGTTTTGAACCATATTGACTTTCATTGTGTCTAAAACCAGTAAAAAACATTCTTCAAAGTATCTTCTTTTATAATAGTCTTTTGTAGACGTTTGTTGCTTATGTACAGAAGGCCTGAAGGGATAAGCGTTATTGTTTTCCTGTCTTGTTTTCTTGTGATCTGTAATTTCAATTTTAGGTTTTTTTTTCTCTCGATGTTTACTTCTCAAGCATATTTCTATTACGATGCAGATGTTTTATTCCCATGAATTGGCTCAAAATGAAAATTGAAACACATGTTTAGAGTCTCTACAGTGTTTAAGACTATAAAGTTGTAGCTTGCTTCACTGGCAGACATAAAAAGGTTTCAACTTTTTATGGTTTTAAGGTTTCAGTGTTGAGTTGCTGAAATAAACTCAATTTTTCTTATCGATGTTGCAGCAGTATAAGTATACAAATGGCCATGAAGAAACAGCAAAAACCATTTGGTAGTTAAGAAAAAACCTAGTTGAGAACTATTTTTGTCAAAATGTTAAAAGAATTAAGTTGAAATCTTAAACAACTTTTGCTGTCATGATCACAAGAGAATCAAGTCAGTATCTCCAGAAAACAGATGTGTTTGATTTGTTTGTTGTGTTTTGGTGATTCATCATGTATGACCAAGAACATTTGGTTTAGTTTTGTATGAAAACCATTTTTTATGGCTTTTTGATGTACAGTCTGTTCAACAGTTTGTGGTCAGTAAGACTGTTTTATTTGTTTGTTAAAGTCTCTTATGTTTACAAAGGCCGGGTTTATTTGGTCAAATATACAGTAACAACAATATCATGCAAAAATGATTCTAATGTATTTGCTGCTCAAGAAAGATTTCTTATTATTATCAATGCTGAAAACGGTTCAGTATTGCTTAATATTTGTGTGGAAAACATTGTTTTTATTAGCGTATTATTTTTAGGATTCTTTGATGAATAGAAAGTTAAAAGGAATAACATCTATTAGAATATATCTTTAAAATAGATGTATTAAAAAAATAATAATAACAAATTATATGACTCAGGAACACAAAACCAGTTGTAAGAGTCAATTCTTATGCCATTTGAATATCTCATCTATGTATGGTTTGTTAGGATATGGAAAAAAAAATCTGGACTCTGAGGATGCAAAAAATTGCCTTTTAATTTCTCCAAATTAAGTTTTTAGCAATGCATATTTTCTACAGTAAGAAATAAAAAAGGAGCTTAATGGAACATGGTCTTTACTTAATATCCTAACGATTTTTGGCATAAAAGAAAAATCATTAATTTTGCTACAAATACCCCGTGCTACTGGTCCAGGGTCACACAAAAAGCATTGTAAATGTCTTTAGTTTCACTTTTGTATTTAATGTGCCTTTACTGAATAATTTATTAAAAAAAAAAAATCTTACTGACCCCAAACTTTTATTGAAAAATAAAGTTTTTGACATTTATTCAAGTGCTGTAAGTACATTACTGCAAACATATTTGACAGCATGTCACGCAGAGGATGCCGTAGATAGAGCTCAAGTTGTATTTAACCCGAAATACTCTTTAATCTCATATTCCAACTGATCTCTCTTAATCTATTCTTTTTGAGATTTAACCTCTGTGAAAGAGTCATGTAGTCCACTGTCCACACACTCATTCAAAACGACTGCTGACCCCCTGGGACCGTCCGGATGTCTTCCTTTTAACTAATGTGCCTCTCTCTCTCTCTCTCTTCTTCCGCAGATAAACCTGTTCACTTCACACCGGCTCCTCCTCCTGATGGTAAGTCCCATAAGAATTCCCCTGACCAGAGTGTTTTCAGCCTGCCCAGATAATGATCTCAGCTCAGGCCCGTTTGCTGTTTGAAGTGTGCATCCTCGTCGCGTCGCTTCACACCACCGGCTTGTGTGTAGCCTGTTAACATGGTCAGCGAGAAGCAGGGAGGGACATCTGCTTTGATGTAGAAATCTCCTGACATCTTGATTTATCTAGACTGGTGGGATGCAGGGTGGCTGACTCTTCGGGTATGCGGCTAAAGTTTTCCCACATCCCCTTGGGACGCAGCTTCATTTATTACTCAAGCTGATTAGCTGATTGCTTTTGCCAAGTTTATGAATATAAATCTCAATATTAAATGAGGTATTGTTTCTCTAGTTGTCACCATGCACTGAGAGTCATTAATTATACAACAACAATTTATTGGCAAATGGCATATCTCTGCACAGATTAATTGGGAGAAACAGCTGGTTTCCCCACTCTGTTAATGAATATTTATATGCGACAACATGAAATGGGCTTTGGAGGTTACTCCTGAGCTGCTGGCAGTGGAGAAGCTTCTCTTTATGAGCTGGAGGGAGCTTCATTATGGACACCGTCGTAAATACTCCAACAAAATAGCTGTGTGTGTGTGGGTGTAGTTGGTATTAATGCACTGAAATTACATGTGGTATAATTAACTCCAGTGCACACGTGCAAACATTTTGAAAGTTTTCAGCGTGGTTGTTAGCACCGAACCAGACCTGAATGACCAAAGAAGCAGCAAGCAAACTGTAATAATGCTCTGAGAGCAACACTGTGTTCATTTTTTACACCTTTTACACATGCTACACAGGCTTTTGTATACTGGTAAATATGTTCTTTAAATTCGGTCAATAATTAGAAATATAGCATGACATTTAATTTCATAAATCGTTGGTGTTATTTTAGTTTTAATATTTTAAATTTGCTTTTATATTATATCTATATACAGTGGAGGAAATAATTATTTGACCCCTCGCTGATTTTGTAAGTTTGTCCAATGACAAAGAAACGAAAAGTCTCAGAAAAGTATAATTTTAATGGTAGGTTTCTTTTACCAGTGACAGATAGCACATCAAAAGGAAAATTTAAAAAATAACTTTAAATAAAAGATCTTGACCTTGCGAGCAGTGAAGGATTTTGATCCATTGCGGTGTAATGTGTTTCCAATGGTTTTCTTGGTGACTGTGGTCCCAGCTGCTTTGAGGTCATTAACTAACTCCTCCAGTGTAGTTCTCGGATGATTTCTCACCTTTCTTAGAATCATTGACACCCCACGAGGTGAGATCTTGCGTAGAGCCCCAGATCGAGGTTGATTGATGGTCATTTTGTGCTCCTTCCATTTTCAAACAATTGCACCTTCTCTTCCAGCTTCTTACTAATGGTTTTACTAATTTTGTCTTTCCCATGTTGGAGAGTTTGGAGTCTGCTTGATTGATTAATTCTGTGGACAGTTGTCTTTTATACAGGTGACTAGTTCAGACAGGGGTCTTTAATAAGGGTGACTAATAAAGCAGGAGTGTCTAACCACTCAGTGGGAGCCAGAACTCTTAATGGTTGGTAGGGGTTCAAATACTTATTTCACTCAATGAAATGCAAATCAGTTTCTGAGTCATTCTACAAACGGGTGCCATTTCCACTTTGCAATCTTCAAAATTTCCACAAAAAATATACCTTTTTTTAACAACACCTACAACTTCAAAGATATGTTAACCCTCTAAAAACATATTTGCCCACCTCAGGCACAAACTATGTGCCTGAGGATCAAAATTAACCTTGTTAATATAATTTTTTTTCAGATAAGGACATCTTTGTTTTACCACCCGTTACGGGCAATATGTACGCCATTAGAGCAGTAAAACATTTATTTAATTTTTTTTCCTAATAGTAAAATGTCCTTTTTTGGAAACCATCAATACACAGTGTGTAAAAAAATAATTTGACATTTCAATAACTAAAAAAACTAATTCACTTAAAATACACAATCACATTTATATGATTGATCCACATAATACAAATGTCGTTCAACATTTCATTTCTATAAAAAAAAAAATTTTTTCATAAACTTTTAACAAAATGACCCTGTGACAGAGTGGTAAGTGATGTGACGGTGGTTCAATGTGACAGGCTGGAATAAACAAACTGTTTCTCCATGTGAACTGCTTTTCTATATGAACTTTAAAATGGGGGAAACTGAGACATTAAAATAGGAGATTAAAAACATGCTCATACTTTGAAAAACTGAAATGAGCATCATAACAGTGACTGGGAGAGTAACCCCCAAAACACCAACACACCAGAAGAGCTTTAAAATTACAAACATAAAAGAGCATTAAACATTAACAAGCCTTCCAATTTTATCATCTTAATAAAAATAGCCTAAAATAACATTTTATTTAAAGATTTTCTATCCTTATCTAGCCCTAGCCTATGGAACGTCCCCATTTAGATAGTAAATGTGTGTGTGTGTTTATGTGTGGGAGTGAGCGAGTGAGTAAATGAACTTATCAGGGTTAAGATATACTAATTAAAAAAATTATTAGCTTATATTAGAATAATTTGTTTTACACATTCTCACATTCACTGGAAGCAGAACCACCCTATCACATCCATTATTGTGACGGGGTGGTAAATTTCATCCTAAAATGGCTGCAGATCTGCCATGTGGTCAAGTTCTTCACCTAGCATACATGCATTCAATATGAAATTTTATTGTTTTTGCCTTAATAATGATTTTTTGTTTTCTAAAAAACTGTTTTCCTTGTCTAATTTGCGTGACGGGGTGGTTGGTTTAAGCTTGACACACCCTGTCTAACATGAAAAAACAACAAATAAACAAAATAAAAGAATGTCAAAACTTGCCCTGCTTTTGACCTTGGTGAATGCAAGGCTCAAATGATGTCACTTCCTCTTTGTGATGTCCTTTGAAGCAATTGTACATTAATTATAGATAAAACAAGTTAGTGTGACAGGGTGGTAAATCAAACTGACGGACACACACAAATCATAAAATATTAGAATTTTTTATTTTTTATTTTGAATAATTATATCTTATGCATATAGGGACACACACATAATCTTAAAAAATGATAAAGGTTTTTGAAAATAAGTAGCTTATTTGGTGATATTGTAGATGTCAATGTCAAATTTGTCAACACGGACATGCAAAATTACCTATGTACTTATGAAAAATTATGAAAAAATAGTATGTTGCTCTTTAAGAATAGTGTTTTACCATACATCATTTTAATGAGAACATTTGAATTAATAACTTTAAGCTTTGGAAACATACTTTAGGATATTTCTTAAGCCATATGCATCCCATCAAACACTGTGGACACAAGTGGCACCCGTTTGGTTGACTCTTCTATCTTTTATTTAAAGTTATTTTTTCATTTTTCCTTTTGATGTGCTGTCACTGATACAATAAACCTGCCATTAAAATGATACTGTTCTGAGACTTTTCATTTCTTTGTCATTGGATAAACTTACAAAATCAGCAGGGGGTCAAATAATTATTTCCTCCACTGTGTATATATATATATATATATATATATTTTTTTTTTTTTTCATATTCAAATATTAAAGTATAAATATGTTATATTAAGTCTTTGAGATAATTGTGAGATATATCTATATATATATATATATATATATATATATATATATAATATACAAAAGTGTGTTTCCAAAGCTTAAAGTTATTAATTCAAATGTTCTTGTTAAAATTATGTATGGTAAAACACTATTCTTAAAGAGCAACATACTATATGCGTATATATTAAGCTATGATTTGCTTAATATGAAACATTCATGCTCTTTATAAGGTTTCTTTTTCTTCCCAAATTCAATGTTAGTGTACTGTTATTCTTGCAAATTCAATAATATGTTATTTTGTATAGCATAACTATTTATCATTGTAACTGTTGACCAAAAAAAAAACATTTTTTTTTCAGTAATTTTGTCAAGATTACAACTGCATTTGAAGAAACGGCTCTGCTGGGTCTAGGCTCGATTTGCACAATAATTGCCCAATCTCCTGCTTCGTAGGATGTTCTGTCTGAGGGCTTGAGAAAAAAGCTAGTGTTGAAAATCCGGTCTTTGAGATGAATTTTATTCCCCTGCAGCTACAAGACAATAGTTATTATCTCCTCGAAACGCTGTCCATGCGGCACTGCTGGGTAATTATATCTGATTGATGTTTTGATTAACCTTACTCCTTACCAAGAGATCGGAAACTCGTAAAAATTTTTACTTAAAATGTATACATCTGACTCATAGAGAAATAGAGGCTTCTAACTGCTTTTTAATAGAAGTTTAATGACATTAGAGATTGCTTTGAAAACCTGCAGTTCTGAGAGAAATTGCGAGGCTCTGAGTGAAGTCGCAAAACTCCATTCCCCCTTTGTTGCTTTCCGAACCATGGGCTATCGATCACACCACACATTTTCGATACATGGATGTTTCTTCTTCCCCGCCTGTTTGTTTCCGCTCTAGCCGAGCGTTTAAAAGCTGCAGCCAGCTCTTAATTACATTTCCGATTGTTCTGTGAGTTCTGAGACAGACAGTACTTCATGCGCCAGATCTACTGTACACAAGCCTGCAGAAAAGCTCTCCTCCCGGCTATCTCATCCCCTGCCCCCCGGCCGCTGTCTTCAGAGGCCATTAAGCGTCAAGGGAGATCGGTTGTCCAATTACACTTCCATCCCCGATCCTTCATTGCCATATTAATTCGTTACAAGACTGAGATGTACTTGTATAAAAGCCTGTGCATTAGGAAAATGAGCATGAGAGGGAAAACATGTCCTCCGCTCCAAGGACGTAATGACGTTCCCGGACCAAATTATCCACAGATATTTAATTAAACAAAATGGCATCACAGACATCTAAGGATCCCGCTATTACAAGCACAATTGAAGTATTTCCCCTTCAAATGACAGAAACCAATCCGTATTGAAGTTTCCCCCTCTTTTGAAGCACATTTGTATGTGCATCTGCCCGTTCTGTCGTTTTGTACGCAGATGTCCTTCAGAGTTTTAGCTGCTCAAGTCGGCAAACCAAACGCTGCCAGATTCTCAAACTCAGGGCCGTGTTGCCCACACAAAGGTCATTCGTGTAAGATTTGGCTCCGCTTTGTCCCGTTAATTATCTCTGTATGTCGGTTTAGAAAGTTGGCTTTAGGAAAACATCTTGCTTTTGGTAAAACAAATGTTCGTTTGTTTGTATCCGGCCCACTTACGACGTCCATGTGCGCCAAGAGATACACTTGAGGGGATTCTGTACTTGGAATGCCCTTGGTTTAGCAGCATGGTAATGTTATTTTTAGAAGGAGTCAAAGAAACAATGACGAGATTGTGTCGGGTAGTTTATAACCAATTTAATCAGATGTTTTGACCAGTTTGAGAGTTATGTATGAAAAGATGTTGCCTGTAGCAATAGGTCACCTAGCATTCCTGCCTTAATTTGGGTCATGTTGGAAATGAGATGGTAAGATACAGACAAACCACTCCTACACATCTCGACGTGTGGTAATAAATACGCTCCATCTAAATGCAGCCTGCCGCTCGGCGTTTGTCACAACGAGTTTTTCCCCTCGGGGCCGAGCTGTACCTGCAAAAAAACATAATAGCAGATTGAATCGAGTAGGTGGTGGGATGTAGGACTGAGATGTTTATGTGGGCCCAAGCTGTGGACTAACTTTCACTTTAGACCCTGCCAAACTTTCTTTAGCTTTGAAAAGCTCAAACGGCGTCTTTGGAAAGGGGAAACGATAATAAATAAAAGGCAGGGCTTGTGTAATTTATTCAGCCATTGCTGTGTTCTTGACAGAAGGAAGCAGAATTAATTATTACCAGTCACTTATCTTAATTAAATCTTTTCATGTCATGAAATTCACACAAAAGAGCCAGAAAAATCATGTTCATCTCTTCTTTGCAGAGAACGGCGCGTATCAAGATATCAAATATGTGGCATAAATTCATCTGGGGATTAACTGTTATACCTAACTCGAGCGTTCACCGAAGTTTTTGAGTTTGACATTACGCCTGGAAGTTTTGTTGCCCTCTGTGCTGTCTGAACATAAATACAACTGCAAGAAATTCTCGAGAACGGCTGTCTTTGTAGTTCTGTAGAATCAGCAGTTGCTTGCATAAGCAACAAACAGAAGAGCTTGTCATGGAGAGGAAATCGGGGAGGTGTGGGCAAAGCTCGTTTTGATATTAATCTGTCTAACATATTCTTGACACAACTCAGAAGTGTACAGCGCAGAAATGGAAGCTATTGATTTCTTGAGGAGAGAGATGGCAAGTTTAAGCAACGAGGGTAGGAAAGTAGATGTAAGATGTGGCCGGTTTGTTCCAGAGAATTGTGAGGAAAGCAATTCATATTGACATTCGCATCAGTGAGGTTTTGTCACGGCTCTGGTTTTGCCTGGGCTTCAGATTGAAAATATACACTCACAATCTTTTGTGTTCATGTCCAATTGGCATTTGGGTCAATGACGAGTCAGAGTGTCCACGATAAAAAGTTCCTAGAGACGTGCTCTTTGTATTTGTGTTGGTTTTAACAACATTTACACCATTTTCAAGACCATTTTTAATGCAATGATGGTGGAACACTTTCCATCTTATGTGATTGTACATTGTACAGCTTGAGCTAACCTAAAAAATTCAACTTATCTTAGGTTTTAAGGTGACCTTGACCCAAAGTCAGGAGAGTACTTTGTTTATTCTGTATGTTGGCTGGACAAAAATACTTCAGAAATGCCATTCATAAATCATAAAGGGCTTGATTTATCATTTATTAATTATTCATTTCTGTTATTTATTTATAGGGATTTCATTCTTCAGACAGTTGCATCAATCTAACATCTATTTATTTTTATGAATTTGATATTATTTACTCACACAAATTCTTTTATATCACTTTGCCATTTTTAACTCCCTCGAAAAGTAACATGAACCAAATCAGCGGCAGAATGTAGTGAGCTAAAGCACTCTTTGTGAAAGGAAGACGTCTACTGATGTAGTTTTGGATTGAATTATTATAATTACAATGCATGGCAGTAACGCATTTGGGATGATGAAGAAACATCGAGTACTATTTCTGAAACATTCACAGATGCATTAGTGAGGCAGGAATACCTTGAGCTGTTGTGCGGTATGATTAATGTGATCATTTGACGCATAGATCTAGGGTTCAGATATTGTTGACAGGCTTACAAGAAAATGCGAAACAACTTGATGGGACCGTAATGCGAGGGCAATCCCTATCGGTTTTTTAATTGTTAATCGTACCCGTTAAAATTAGAACACTCTCTAGTCTCATTATGAAACCAATTACGTTGCATACACTTCAGTTTTTATTACACAGACTTTGACTTGTCTTTCTATTAGTATAATTGTTCAAGACTTGCGTTATATAACAGATCCTGCAAACCATTTATCATTGTTTTATGGATGTTATACCATTATAGTGAACGAGCAAACAGTAATTTATAATTTCCAGTCTAATATTTGCTGTATATATTTATTTGAATATACAGCGTTTAGTTTTTTATTACATACAGCAATAGCATACTTCTAAATATCATCACACTTGAATATAGTAATTTTTCAGTGCCATAGTACATATCTAGGTAACATCTGTTGCCTTTAATATATGACAAAGTCACATTTGTTTATTTGTTGGCCTTATTTGGGCTTTAAATGGCAGCAAAAAGCAATTCTCTGCATTAGTTTTTATTCATAAATATAGTTTTATTATCATTAAAATTATTATTTGGGACTTCAAGTAGTTAATAAAGGCTGCAATACACAGACATTTCTAAATAATCATGAATTGAACTAGTTTTTTTGTCCCTCAGGTTAAGAGGTTACAACATCTTCAAATACGGTCTCATTGTTGCTATGCAAACCAGTTTATTGCTGACCCTCAATGGTACATATTTGAATGGGTTACGTGTAGTGCCCTGTAATAGTGCCTCACTTTTCTTCATGAAGAGACTCACTATGTGTCTTGCTAGTCAGATTTTGCACGGTATTATTTTTTTCAATTGTCATCATAAAAGCAAATCCTCACAGCAGGAGGGCCACTGTCCTCTAAATTGTGTGTTCTCCGGCTTCTCTGTCCAGTCTAGTATAACTGTAAGGCGAAACTGCTTTGTAATTCTATTCAAATGTTCCAGAGGCAGCAGGAGCAGCACAGTCAGTGTTTGTGCCTGGACTGCTGCTGACATGATGGAGTAGGTCTGCATGAAGAGCGCAGGAAACCATAAATCTCCCTGTTTAAACCCCAAAACACGATCTTTCCCCTTCTCTCTCTCGAGCGCCTTCTAACAAAAACAGACAAGGTCTTTGCACCCATGGAAGCAGACCAGTCCCTTTTCCCTGTTATGCAAGACTCGATATCGCACTGGACAGTTGTTTGGGCCAAGTTGTGTGTATTTGTGTTCGTTCATTGCCTCCGGTCACATATCCTGGAAAGGAGTCCAACTCATTCTCATCTAATTTGTATTGTTTCCCAGACTTCCCCTTAATGGCTTGTTTGACATGTGTGCTCCACGCCACTGCACACAATTATGACAAGGTGCTTAGACAACCCGGCGAGGCTGGAGGCCAACATTTCTATTGACACTCGCTCTTTTACGGCAGTGGCCTGCCGAGGACCAGCCGTCGCCTTGAGTGATCGTGATAGATGTGGCTATCTGTGCAGGTGTGAGCGTGTGTTCATGTGCATGTAAACTAGCGTCCCTTTCCATCAAGAAGCGCATTGTTGATAATATTGCATGCAGACACTCCTCTTGTAGTATATAGTGCGGTAAGGATTTCAGTATCAACGTTAGAAGATGAAAGGGAGGAAATGAGAGGCTTTCACTCTTATTTTGATTCTCAGTTGGGAGAATTCCGTTGAGTCCATTGGCTGAAAGAACTTTTAATGAGTGTTGTACACCGCAGCTCAATAGAAATTTTTCAGAATCTCTTTACAACGTCTGAAATGTCATTACCGTCATTTATGTTTTTGAATTTGCTACATATAATTGTGTATATAATCATTGCTTGTTAGTTTACTGTTCTCACATTGATTTACATTAAAAAACAACTTATAAGAAACAACTCATGAGTACATCGGCACCTTGCAGCTCACAAGCACTAATCAGTGTGTCAGACAAACTACACCTTTAAATCTCAAGATGATACCATAAAATATAACATATAACATAGATCCAAAAAACAAGTTAAAATCAAGTCAGTTGGAAAAAGATGAAAAATCGAATTCACTATTTAAACCCTGAAACCGAGTTGCCTTCAATCAAAGTCCCCTTTAAGGCAAGTAATGCCACTCGGCAGCCATCTTTAAAATGCTCTCAGGCATCTCTATATATGGGAGCACATCAGATTCTCCAAAACTGGTCACCAAGCTCCTGATTAAATTTCATATTTGAAGTCACCAGTGAAATATATTATGAAATACATAAATGTTGCTAAAAAGGTTATTTCTGTGGCTAGACCAGCCAGTGCGTATTCGCAGTTCTGGTCGCACGTCTCATAATGTTGGTTGTTTCTATAGCAACCAGAATTTTGCAGTAACACGCTGAGTTTATGGAATAGCGATTGGCTCTTTTGCTCAGAAGGCGGAGCTTCATTTAATAAAGCAGCTGTATTGAGTGTTGCTTTTTTCTCCATTCATAACTATACGAGTGACAGGTCTTGAGTATTCTAGTGTTTTCTTCAATTTATAGATACAAAAATGTATTAAAGTATTAATTTTAAAATAAAATCCTCCAAATGATAGCAAATATGTATATTTCTACATTTATTATTACATTTAAACAAGAAATAGATAAATAAAATGTGTATAGTGATATTATTTTTTTACACACACCCATACCAACAAACATGAACATCTGTGCACAGTTTTTATTACCAAGTTGTTCTTTTATTTTTTTTTAAAGAAGCTGGAAGATGTCAGTTGGGAGGATGTGTTTTACCTTTCTGTTTGCTTTTAATGATACATCTTGGAATCCTTAATTGAAAGAGGACAAATAAAGGCTGTTTTGTATGCAGCCATTTGCAACTCCGCCATGCAACTCTGGAGAAGCCTGCATCGAGATCATTTGCATAATGAAAGTGATTGTATGTGTCACAGAAGGAAGAGCCAGGCAGCTGGAAAGGTGGCGATTTGGGAGGGAATTTTAACACACCTCTCCAACAGAAAGAAAGCTGGAGCAAAAAAGAGTCTTGGAAAAAGACAGAAGTGTAGAAAATCCATCTGACTGGTGCATAAACAAATATGTGTGCAAGACCCCTTTGGTGATCTGGGAGATGCGTTATGAATGCAAAATCGAAATACTTTGTATATATGGTAGGAAATACGCTCAAGTTACACAGCAATGTTTTTGTTTATTATTCAACCACATCTTGAAGCGTTAATCATCTTTAATCAGTCAAAAGCATATCTTGTGCCAAAAAAAAAGAATGCTGAAGTCATTCAAGAGTAACAAAACTAACTTTAGGTTACGCTCCCATCATATGTAACGCATTAAGCATGACGTTCCGCCCCGCAGGAGCCTGGCTAGATCTCTTCCAGCTGTTATCCTGCACTGTTTCCCAGCATGCCTCATTCTGAGGCTGTGTATATCATGAATAGGATCTGATTTGCTTCAATTAGTTCAGTCTGGACGTTCAACTCCGACTGTAGGAATTAATGAGCCCATCTGAGGGCCCTCCCAGAAGTCAAACCAGGCTCCAGCACTACATACTGACCCCGAGGCTCCAACGCATCGACGAGGCCGCAGGCAAGGCTCATGGCTGGTCCCTTCAGGAGGCTGCCGCGAGGAAATACTCACGACACAGCATAATGTACTGTAAGAAGAAATATTCTTGGTTTTCAAGTTGCTTTTTAGAAGAGCTAGTTAGGCATTGCAGTGATAGAAACCTCATCATTAGATTCGTATCAATATTTCAGACACACTTTGCATCGTGGGGAGATGCCAGCAGGAGGGCCGTTTCAGATGCTGCATCTTATCTCAACATGAGAAAGCATGCAGATGTCATTTGCATTTCTCTTCATGCACTGCTTGTGTCTGTGTCTAAACCATCTCACTTATCGTCGTCTTCTCGAAGGGCTGCATACATCGCCCTTTCTATCAGCTTGCCTTTCACTTTGCTGTTTCTGGAGAATGTCTGTCGTAGGCTCGGCTGTATGAGGTTGAGGTTGATGCCTGAGGAAGGGAAGGGGGCACCCGCTCCAGATCGGACCCAGCTGAGGTGAGAACACGTCTAGATGTGCGGCAGAAATCCCTGCAGCCAGTCTGTGCTTTCTCTGAGCTGTCAGTGCTCCCGTTTGGTTGTCAAAATGGAAGACGTCAGGGTCACTGTGGTCAGAAACTTTCTGTTTGGAGAAAATCGTATTTGGCTCAGTTTATAGAATGGCTTTTTTTAGGAAGATTGCACTTCTTACTGTCATATAAATCCAGTGCCATCAAACGTCAAATGCAAGTTAAATTTAGCTGGATTGCAAAATCTGTTCTTTTGGAAAGGAAATGGATGGTTCACTCTGTTATGTCACATTGTTCCATTCCATATTAAAAGTTATACAGACTACAGAACTACTATACAAAATAATGTAATGTAATTTAATGCATTTTTGTCATTGAAATTAGAGATTTTGAAAATAAAATGAATGAAAAAGCTATTCAGTGACTTAAGAAGCTTAATTTTTGTGCTTGTGTCACTTTTCTGGAGCTCGACAGTGTCTGTTCTCCATTCACTTCCATTATGTGGAAAAGAGCATCTGGGACATTCTGCGTAATATCTAATGTTGTTTTTCTTAGAAGGTCCTACATAAATCCTACCAGAAATGACATGAGGGTAAATAGAATGATGATAGATAATTTTTTGGGGGAAAATGGCCTTTTAAAACTAGTTAAAACTGTATTTTATGCGGACCGTTTCAGAAATGCTTAATTGTAGGTATGTTGTTTCCACTGCATTGAACGTAATATTTCACACAGGTGTTGAATATTTCAGAATAAATTTCAATGAATTTCTCTAAAGAGGCACCTATTGCTATTCTTTAAAGTACCGTTTGTGTATCAATGCTTGTGTGACTAGAAACCCATAAAGCATTGACAGTCTTTTTTTTTTTTTTGGAAGCTCGCACGACAATCCATGCTCCTTTATGTGGTGTAATTGCGCAGATCTGAGAGCTCAAGTAATCATAATCAGTTATGGATAATTTTCAGCACAATGGCTGTTGTTTGTGAAGTTTTCCTTTATTTTGTCTCCAGCAGAACACAAGCGAGTGACAGCCAACTCAAGCTCCTGTGATCCATTATACTACCTTTATGGTTATCCCGTAAAGCTCTCTCTGCTGCATAGTCCTTCAGACATTTTTTTAGAAGATTACAGATGATGCTTAGAAATGAATTTGAGTGGTCAGTGCAGATCTATTTTCCAGTCAGACAGCAGCACCTGGAAACACTTTAGTCTTATCCATCACACAGAAGAGAAACTGCCGCCCTCAGACCCCTGAAAACGAAACAAGCAGTGCGTGGAAGCAGATATGGCTAGTTTAGCCCTAGCCTGTTGCGATATTGGCCGTGCAGGTCTCAGCAGGAGATAGCAGATCTGGAGATCTGAGGTCTATTTCACATCACCTGGCACCTTCTAGTTTACAGTCATAATTCCAGACCACAGCGTCCTGCCGAATTCATGCGGCACACTGTCAGATACTCGCGATCGAGGCCTCCATCTGAGAAGAAATAACAGTCTTTGATGCGATGCCTAATAACCCGCTGCTGTATTGGATTGCCCATGCCACCTTTAGTTTAGGCTGCTTCGTTCAATGCAGAAATTGAAGTCAAGTGTTTGTTTCTCTTGGCACCCCTCGCTGTACTTTTTCCCATCAGCCAAGACATCTCAGCTCATGCATATGAGACGGAGCAGGCCATCGTGGAGGCGTCTGGCTTTCGATGACATCATCAGGAGGGGTGCTTGTGTTGCATGTGGAAGCCTCCCAGAAAAAGAGATTATGTGCTAGAGCCGCCATATGCTCCTCTACCCCAGGTGACTACCGGCAAAACAGGAAGTGCCACCTTTTTAATAAGCGGAGTAATGCCTGCCAGCATTGTATCAGTCACCAGGGTATAACCGTCAAATGTGCGTGTCCATTTCACTCATCATTATTAAGTCGTTGTGTTGAGGAAAACAACAGATTTCTTATTTAAGACCTCTTTGGTTTTGGTGAAGACTTTAAATGTGAATTTAAAATGGCTGTTTTTTCTTTTGATGAGCAGCAGAAGCTTTGTGCTTTTTTTATGTCTATCAGACTATTTTTAGAGGTGGTTTAGATTCATTATTGACATGCAGAGTTGAGGAAGATTCAGTGAGGCTGATTGGGTGTGTGTGAGTTAGGATGAATAATTAAAAGATGATGTAATGCACTGACGGGGAAAGGGGGAAGGAAAAAAAAGAAGTGATACAGATTCGGTGGAGATCTGCACTCCAGGCAGCACCGCATAAGAACTCATTTCGCTAATGCTATCGGAACATGCGAGTTCAAACGTACAAGCCGTTTTGTTTGACAGCAAGGCTTTTTGCAACTTATTTTGGGATTTGTCAGTCCTCACAAGTCTGTGTGTGTGTGTGTGCGCTGTCACACCTGAGTGCAGCTCTGCTCAGATTGTCCAGCTTCTTCTAAAAGCTTTTTATGTCTGTTTCCTGAAAACACTCCCATCTGTTTACCCATTTAATTAGTGACAGATAAATCAGATGATGCATTCCGCAGTTAATGTCATTCATTTGTTCTGAGAGCGTTTGGCTGTGCTGTTCCTATATAGAGTGTAGGAATGTGCAAACCGACTTGTATTTGATACTGAATAGTCTCTAGTTTGTCAAGATGACTAATCATTCCTAGAATTCATGAATTTGAGTTAACTAGGCTAATTTTGCATTCACCAAAACCTACTCTTACACAAATCTTAAAGTGATAGTCCATCTAAAAATGCCTTTCTAAAAGTGTCTTTTTTGTTGTTGTTAACTTTTCAATACAATGTAGCTAAAAATAATGCATAGGTCATTTAAAAGAATTCTAACAATGTATTAAATGTAGAGTGAACTATTCCTTTAAGAAAAACAATATAAATATACTGAATGAATATTTCAAAGGTCTTAGATTCTTAATGTTTAACCATCGAGGTGATTTTAAACAACTCCTTAAATCTTTTCTTTTGTTGATAACAGATGGTTTATAGGTGCTTCTCGTCACAAGTATGGAAAGAGCGTTGGTGTCTGTTCTATTCCCAAATTCCCACACGAGTGACCCAAACTCACAGCACAAGCAGAAATGAGACTATGCGGAGCAACATTTACTGCAAACCAAACATTTGATATTGAGCTGCTCGTATATAAAGAACACAGCACCACATTTAACTCTGAAACATTTTAATTAAATCACAGCTTTTGTGATTTAATAACAGAATAAAAGCCATATTGCAATTTTGGTTTTGCTTCTATTGAATCATGTAGCCTTAGCTGACATTGAAGATTTTCAGCATACTAACCGTCTAAAGAACCTTTTAGCATTGCTCATAAAATGATTGCATATAGGTAACCTCAGTTTTTGACTAATTGGATGAACAATCAAATAGTAGTGTGTTTCATATTCTGCATTCATACAAACCTTTAAAGATTTGAATTATGATTATCGTTCATTTTCTGCTTTAAAAATGCCACTGTGTGAATGCTCAGATTTTACTATTCACATATTTTTCATTCAATTCTCTTGATTCGCTGTAGATTATAGTCAGCAGTGTTCATACAAGACCAGAGCCTTTTACCTCAGTAGTAATCAGGTGGTCTTGAACTCTTAGCATTGCTTCATTCAGTTCTTTTCCTTCTAAAGTGCACCATTAACCTCTCAAATAACCCTATGGGAGGTACGCAGGTGATTTCTGCTGCCATATTACACTGGTAACCACGGTGACAAAAGGTTTCTGTCGTGACTACCTTCATGGTAGCCATTTTGGACCACTTTATTTGTTTATTTGCCGGATTACACCGATTATAGCTAATAGGCTGTGTTAACTGCGTAAACTGTGTTCTTTCATCCGAGGTAAAGTCACAAATTGTTTAGGCAGAACCTGAATGTAAACGCATTTAAAAACATGGCTTATATGAGTTGATTTTGATAGTTATCAGTGTATTATTGTACACCTACACAGCTCAGCCTCACAACTGCTCTTCTCAAACACCTCCGATTCTGCCATACTTGCTCACCATGCCACTATGTGCAGGACTGTTGACTGCATTAGCATGTTGTTAGCATTCTGTCATCGACTGGAGCACAAATGGATGTCATCTTCCTCAGCTTCTGCTGTGAGACTCGCGTCGTGTGCTGTTCAGCTGCGAGATCTCAGTATTCCTAGACTGCTCTCGATCGTCGTCATCGTTTCTAGCGTTAAGCTTTTACTTTATCGATTTTAGCTTAAGATTGTTAAAATGTAATAAATACCCACATTGACTTTCAAATCAATGCATTGACAACAGAGACACAATGTGGAGGCAGTAGTCTAAGGTGGCCTCTGGAAGAGATTTGTGGGAAGAGATCAATGCAAGTGGCAAAATGTGCTTAGCCTTTAACAACAGAATAAGTAGCGCTTTTTAGCTAATGCCAGAAAATGCAATTATGTTGCATCAGACAACCTTAGACGATGTCTGTGGATCAAATACAACGCATGCTTGCATACTCAGCATGAGCGCTACCTAGCAGACGCGATTTCATTACGTTTTCGTAGTCATTTGACTTCACACACCGGTGCTCGCTTGCTAATTTAACTCACTCCCACCTGCTGTTGGCAAAAGAATGTGTAATTGTTCTGGTTTAGAGCTGTATTTTATGATAAACGCAAATGTGAGGCAGATGAATATGCATGTACTGTTCGGGTGTCTCCAATCCATCGAGTCAGCTCACAGATGAGGCCCAGCTGGAGCCAGGAAAGACCCAGATCGGTCGGCATGACAACCTTAGCACCAAACCGCTCATGCAACATTCATGCTGACCTTTTATTTGTCTGGCTTTGGCCCTCTCGTGGCCCCTGCGCATCACCCTCCGGCCCTGTGCAAAGTCTTAGGGCCTCATACAGGTGTGTCTTCTATCACCTTGTCTCTCCATTCAAACCCGACTCAGCCACATGCCGCCTCGTTCAGCTTTAATAAGTGTCAACATGCTACCAGCAGCAGAGCGGGGGAGGGAGAGAGAAATATGATCCGCTTTAAAGAGAGACGTATGGAGAAAATGACCTCACTGTGGAGGAAAGAGGCTGTGTTTGTGTGTCTGACTTTGTGATGGTGGAGGAGATAATTATATCAAATCACACCTGTTACACTGCATTCAGGGTTTTGTGAATAGCATTAACCATTATTCCTTATTCTTATTCCTTTTTTTTAACCTTTACCCTAGTTTTGTACAATAAAAGCATTCTTACCCATGCGTGTGTGTACATATATAAAGTATATACAGTAATGTGAAAAAGTCTACTAGTATTTTCAGCAACAAAAAATGGATTTAAGTCAGTTATTTCTATCTTTTGCGGTAGCATGTCAGTTGGAAATATCAGTTTACATTTCTGATATTATTTTTAATAATGCAGTGTAATAATAATAATAATAATGCAGTGAGATCTGATCTGATCATCATCCAGTCTGTCTGGAATCACACGAAGTAACAGAACAAACTGAGACAGACTAAATCAAGAAGAACTGTGGCAACGTCTCCAAGAGGAAGAAAAAAACCTACCTGGAAAACTACAGTACTGTTCAAAGTTTTAGACACTTGTGTAAAAATGCTAAAAAATAATGTTTGGAAAGGTAAACTGATATTTCCAACTGACACACACACTACCTTTTCTTACCACATATATCATTTTAGATACAATAATATGAATATGATTTAATGCGCTTTTGAACTATATAGAGAAACGGTGCTTTGACATGAGCAACACCACGAACACGGATGCTGCCTATTGTCCTCGCTGGAGTGTGAGTAATGAGACTATTTTTAAAATGTAAGGAGTAGAAAGTACAGATAATTGCGTGAAAATGTAAGAAGTATTAATAAAAAGTCGACTGAAAAAAATTACTCCAGTAAAGTATAGACACCCAAAATATTTGTACTTTGTTACTTGACA
>JAUMHI010000069.1:9433780-9455721 GCA_032359435.1 Enteromius unitaeniatus
TGTTAGCGCTACTCTGACGGCTTTATCTGTAACAACCTCAAAACAGCTTGAATAACAACAGCACTGTTAGTGAAGAAAATTAAAGTTTCACTATTAGCCATTCACATTATTTTAGGTCTCACACTTGAAAAAAAGAGACAAGAGGCGTTGCCGCTTTGGATGGCCTAGGTTGCAGTGGTTATACGCAAATCATATTTGCCAACATATCTCCGTTTATGTTCGTTTACCCTTGTGTGTGCCTTTACTGCAGAGTTCTGAGAATCTGTACCATACAGGTTTTTATTGCCTTATTTTACTTTTCATGTCATACATGTCAGGTTGGATTTGCCTCATCGTCATCTTGTTAATTTATTCCGCTGTCTATATAGTACTTACACTCTGTCCACATAAAACAGTGCCTAAATGATTTATCGTGCTTGTCAGATCTTCTGTTACGCATTTTGAAACAGATTTTTAATACACTGTTGCATTAATAATAAAGTATTATGCCATTTTCATGAATGAGTTTTATATATTTTATATAGGTTAAGGTTTAATGGTAGAGACTTACATGACGTAATTACTTACAATTGTGCAAGTTACGTGCAAATCAAAGGTAGACAAAAACAACATTCAAGTGCATTAGTAAGTAATATGTGTTTTTATACTGCAAACAAGATATATCCAAGGAGGTTGGAGGCAGCGATGCCGGTGGTACTCAACTTTTTGCGTCAGTTAGTATGGATCAGTGGTAATTGTTAATCATCAATGACAAATAATATAAATTATAGTTCCTAAAACAATTGCTGAGATTATCTTGGTACCATGCTTCTTTTTCTCCAGTATGATGATGATTTAATCGGTCTTTACTGTACGGTTCTGTATACTTCAGTTCACTGCTCAATGTAACAGTAGCGTTTTAAGTGCAAAAACTGGACAAATATCTTAAAATATATCATCTGATCTATGTTTTGAGGTGTGGCAACCATAGTTTAAGCAGACTCCAGGCCGTTGAATTATTAGAAAATTAATATGGTACTCATTTACTCTCATCATTCATCATTTTATGATGTAAAAAAGTTAGCAAGCAGCTAACCATGTCCAGTAGTGGCTCTGTAGAATGCGTTATTTGTTTTCCGTGCATGTCTGACTACAATTTCACGCTTTGGGCACAACCCTAACCCCACATCCCCTCCCCTTATGTCACAGTCCATTGTTTTACTGTAGATATTGTCCAATGCCAATCTGGAAGACATCGCCCAACCCTAGAATAATACTGTTTTTGTCATGGAATGTCTTTTTTTAGATATATTTTGAGACTTAGATAACGTCAGTTTGAGTGTTTTCGGAGATGTGAGGGCATCAGCGGCCTTTCAGCACTTATTTTAGCATCACCTACCACGTGTTTTTCCTGAAACACAAGTTGCTGCACAAGTACTGCATTAAATTTCAGCATGTCTATGATCAGCTGCTGGCAGCTGTGAAATTGAGTTTAACAGCACTCTTGCTTGTGTGATATGGCTTAAGTAATATTCTTTCAAGTTGGTGAATGATAGTTAATTGTTTAAATTTATTAGATAACCACTGATTTCCCTGATAGTCTTTTTCTGCCACATGGAGCCATTCATCATTCAAAATGCTCAAATTTGAAAGGTCCCCACATTCAGTGTGCTTTCATCTACTTCAACATTAGCATCTATCACAAGCAATTGCTGAATGGCCATTCACTTTACCTGACTGCTAGTCTCATTTATCAATGAAAAAAGGGTAATACATTCAGTTCAAGTGCACTTAATGTAGATCACCTCAAATTCTTGAATATGTGACATTTGCTGCCTAAAACAGCCATTACCTATCTCTGCTCTGGAGTCAGCCTTTGTGGAACTGCTCACAAGCAGGATATTTTTGTACCTAATTCGCTTCGACATTATCCCTACTGGTAACTTCCCTTAATATGGCACCCTAATCAACCAAGCATATATTTAATTTTGCATAATTACTTCATCGTGCCATTGGGGAGAGGTGGGGGCATGAGGAGGAGATATCCGCCAGGATTTTTGTGACTCAGAGCACAATCCTATCTGTCATCCTTCACTACACATGCTACAAATCAGAGAGCATTTTTATACAGGCCAGGAGAAAAGAGAAGAAACTGAGAGTGAGAGATGATGAAAAGGAGGGGACATTTAGAAAATTGGATCTTTGTGTATAATTACTTCTCAATTGTGTCTAAAGTCAAGGCTTGGGATTGTGGGCCTCAGTCTGATTGCTACTCCTGAAGTAGTAGAATCAAGTGAAAGAAAGAAAGTGGGAGTAAACACTTCACCGCAGGTGTGCTGGACTTAAACTAGATTAGGTGACCACAAATGTTTTGATACACAATCTGTTTGGTTTTTTTAGATTTCAAAATTCACAACCCCACAGATCACAATTAAGCAGTAAATGCTTATCTTACAGGCCAAATTACACAACCTACAAATTATTAACACCACATTTTTCATTCTACTCTTTATTAATTTTATGGTTATTGACTCTGTGACAGGAAATATAAAAAATAATTTCACTAGCATTCACCCTTTTTAATGAAATTATTTGGCTTGTGTGTCATTGCTTAGATAGAATAACATTTGGATCAGTATTTGGTCTTCATGCAAATACCTTTTGTTTTTGTGCACATAATTTAAGATTAGTAATGTAATATATCAGTTTAAATGTGCTTTTTCTTTTTGAGTTTTTGAAGTAGTTCATTATAATTGTTTCCTTTTGATAGTTATATGTATATATATATATATGTGTGTGTGTGTGTGTGTGTGTGTGTTTGTGTGTGCGTTTTAAATATTTTTACAGTTGTGACAAAACCAGTCATTAGTGTAAATTTTTCGAAATTGAGATTTATATATCATATAAAAACTAAATAAATAAGCTTTCCATTGATGTATGGTTTGTTATGATAGGAGTTAAGTTTTAATATATTTACAGTAGGAAATTTACAAAATATCTTAATGGAACATGTTCTTTATTTAATATTCTAATGATTTTTTGGGGGATAAAAGCAAAATCATCAATTTTAACCCATACAATGTATTTTTGGCTATTGATATAAATATATCCCAGTGACTTAAGTGACTTTGTGGTCCAGGATCACAATCATCAATTAAATTATTCATTATTAAACTATTAAATGATAATGTTATGTGATAATTATAACCTAATATAAATAATCATGAATGCTGAAAAAAAAAAAAAGTTATATATATATCTTCATTAGTAGAAAATAGTAGAATTGGGTTAGTTTGTTAGAATCAAAGGCTGGGAAGTGCTAAACTAGAATAAATGTTAAAGACATTGCCAGTATTGCACTCTGAGGGGCAAGGACTTACTTGCCGGAAAGCGTTCAGGTGTGAAGTGTCTTTGGTAGTAGTCCAGCTAGGGTTGTTTGATTGCTCAAGCTGGATTAGGGTGAAAACAGTGCCTGTTACCTGTTCCAGTGTCTGCACATGCCATTACACTAATGCCTGAGCTCTTGGGAAAGTCAGTTGCACTATTGAGCTGTGGACAATGAAGTCCGCAATGGTTTTGGCGTTCATTTTAGCCCAGTGCAAGATTTGTTCCTTCCTGTTGGATCTATTTTAGGACTAGCGTGAATCCTCAGGCAGTCCTCTTGGCCTCTTTAAACAAGTGCATGTAAACTGTGTTTTGGGGTGAGTGATGGAGGCCCAGGGGCCAGCATTACGCTGGGTGGTTTGAGGCATCAGTACCAGTTACAAGGGCCAACATTGATTCTTCAGAGACCCTCGAGACCTTGTCAATCACCACCTGTCCATTCCGCCTCCAAACAATTCAGTCAATCTTCTAAAGAACTCTTCACTGGGTTTCTCTCAAAAACTGGGGCGCTCAAAACCTCAGCCCGTCTCCTTCTCTTTCCACTCCATTTACTTTCCATGGTGTTTTTCTCTTGAAGACAGAAGATGTTATTTTAAAGATGTCCAAAACATCATTGGACCGTTCATTGTGTTGATGAAAACAATGAAAGAAAGTCAAACTGGTATGGATTGACAGAATTTTTACTTTTTGGTTGAGCTATCCCTTTAACAAATGCAGTAGCTTTCTTGCTGGCAACCGCGAATGTTGGAAGAAGCCTTGTAGTTGCATTTGCTTTATTTTGGGTGAACAAATCCATGGCTTCGTTTGCAGCGGAAGCGCATATGTTGAGCAAAAATCAGCGTCAAGAAGAGGCTTTTTAAAGCAAGGTCAGATTTTGTAGCGGTGGGGTGGGTGTTAGCCTTCTCCTTCTCTCACTCTCTCTTACAAGTAGAGAAGAGAGAATTGCTAGTGTAACTGGTGTGATGGGGGTGTAGAACTCCATCTGTTCACTACATGATGGAAACCTGTCAGGGAATTGAGGCACTACCATTCGCAGCTGCCATCAAGCCACGGACAGTGTGGAAACGTGCTGCCAAGAGCTATCGAAGGGTTGGGTTTAGGGGATGGATACAGTATGGGGTGGACGGTGGATGGGCAGTGTTTCCTCACCATGGTAATTGGCTTTAATATGCCCTGCTGGGACGTCTGCGTCAAAGACCAAGCCGAGCTCTGATCTGGAGCTCATGAGCACTGGCCTTCGCCTGATGGTCTTGTTTGTCCCCCTCGCTCCATATCTTTTGCTAACAGTCGCTCAGAACGTAGCTTCTCCCCCACACTTTCACATCACAGGCACTTTTTTTAATGATATCGTTAGCTAAATCCCCCTTCTTTTGGCAAATCCCATTCAGCAGTCTCCAGTAAAAGTGATTTATGCGGGGACAGTTAAGAAGAGGTAGGTCACGTCGGGTGGAGGGAAGCGGAAAAGGATTATATTAACCCTTCAAAGCATGCGAGGAGCTGGGAATGGTGGACATTTCCCCCACCTTCTCCTTTTCCAATAGTTTTGGTCGCATTCGTGACTCCAGACACAGCAACAGACAGCTTTATCGATGCAAGCATAAATAACGGCACATAGCATATTTCAGTCATAAATCAAGCATTTACGCCTCATCATGTGGTCGTCTTTGAAAGGGAAGAATTTAGCAAATTTGAGAAATTTGAATTTGACAATTCTATCAGCAGATGCCGAAGATGCTTTGCAGGGTAGCAGCAAGGTGTATGTGACAGTTGCTAACTTGCTTTTTTTGTCATTTTCATTGGCTCATTGTCTTTTGTAAAGAGCACAGAGTTCTCATCTGTAATGATATGTCATTTGAAACTCAAAAAGGAAATACTGAATAATTTCCCCTACTCTCCATTTGGCAAAAGCATACTTTTGAGGGTTACATAAGCCACAGAACAACATAATAACAAACTCAAGGGGTAGTAATACAATTTAAAGAGCTTAAAAGCTAGCAGGGACTTTGATGATAATTAATTTAATTCTTGTTTTTAGAAGGCACAACTCTTGCCCGTTGGATTTATTCTGTGCTTTTAATGTATATTTGCCTTTTTCTTGAATGTGGAGAGTTATTATGTATTGGATTATTTTTTTTATAGAACAGAAGACAGGTTGAGTTTGATGGATGCACATTGCAGTTCGCTTTGATTTCTGGAAAATAGCCTGATCGTATTCTGCACTTACCTTTTAGAGTTATTAAGTAAGAAAGGAAGAGGGCATAAAAAAGGAAAAACAATGACAGCAGCTAAAACGAGCTCTCTTATTGTGAAATACTGGGTGGCTTTTAATGGGTTTTATTTTGCACTTACTTGTTCTTGGTTTGGAGGGCAGGTCACATTTTACCTAGGCAGCCTGTTCGTTTTCTTTCTGTCTTTCTCTCCTGCCACGGCTAGCTGTAAATGCTAGAGAAAGAAAAAGAGAAAATGAAGTGATTTGTGGAGGCATTGATCGGCAGCGAGGTTATTGATCAGGGTGTTGAGCTAGATGGAGAAGGGTGGGATTTCGGGGGGTGCGAGCAGCTCTTTGTCTGGCCGGCCAGCTGGCATAGATGGGTACTCGCCAGCCCTGCTGTTAGACACCCCACCACCCCCTCCAGCAGGCCACAGCTGCTGACCTCCACCGTGACATAAGGGTGTGGTTATGTCCGAGCTCTGTTTATCTAAATTATGCTGATGACAAGTGAGATTTTCAGGGATAAATTGCGGATAGATTGGCTCGGATTTATTTAGTAATCATAAAAACCGAAAGTGAAATCCTAATCGAAGCAATCCAACATCCTAAATGGCCAGTTTTCCTCAATCAGTGGCTAAAGTTGGAAGCATCTCAATCAAACTGAAAAAAAGAAAATGTCTTCCAAGGAGAAAATTATACAATGGCAGAATTTGAAGTTGATGACGATTGGCAGAGTCTTTTAAAAAATCCTATTTGAAATGGCTAAATGTATTGCAAAACATGGAAGAGGAATTTACTCAAAATTAATTGTGCCTACTGATTCATTTGCACACACAGTCTGCTTTGTTAAAGCGCCAGATTAAATAAAGGAATTTAGGCAGTTTTCCATCTTTCAGATCAGTTTGAGTGCTAAGTTGGGGAGGAAGCAGTCTTATCATGATCTAGCCTACTTTACTGGGACTATACAATGCTATGATCCAAACACCTCAATCTGCTTTTTAAAAAATGCAGAAAAATGGGCACCATATTAGTTGTAAGTTAATGTTAGTGATTTTATTTACATTTATTAATTTTATTTTAAAGGTATGAATTGGTATTCTGTATATCGAGTGTAATATCATTATTTTCATTAAGGATAATTAATCTGATTTATGCCTATTGTAACTTTTTAATTAAATTTTCATTTATTATAGTATTTATTATATAATTTTGTACATTATAGGATAACATTTTTAACGTCAAAATATGTGACCCTGGACCACAAAAAAGCTTAAATTGCATGATTATATTTGTAGCAGTTGGCAAAAATACATTGTACAATAATTTTTTATGCCAAATACTGTATCTTTAGGATAAAAAGTAAATATCATATTTTTTACATTTTCTATGAATATATAATTTTTTGTTCAGTAATATGCATTCCTAAGAACTTCAACTTTTTTCCCAAATGCACATTTTTTGTATTCTCAGACAGATATTGTCGTATCCACATTGTCGTAAGCCATATATCTATGGAAAGCTTATTGATCTATCTTTTATATAATGTATTTGTGGTCCAGGGTCACATATGCTAAAAGAGGCTTGTCATTTTTAGACAGAATTGATATTGGTGCATCCTTAATTTCATGAATTACTACAACTATTAATTTAAAATATACACAAGCATTTCAATAAAATTCTGTTTTCTGCAGGTGGTAATAGTGCAATTTTAATTGCACAGTGCTATTTAAATGCATTAACACCTAGTTAAACTGGATTGCTGGTGGTTAGTCAAATAAAAACAGTTTTTGTGCATTGAAATGCCATGTTTAGTGAATTCGCCCCCTAGTGTACTGTAATTTAGCAGATTTGTGGTTAGATACTGGAGGTCTTTTGGTGTTCCTGGGGGTATAGCATGAAGCCATCTGGCTATGGCCTGGAATTAATCCAGAAGAGATGCCACAGACCCCCATCCTTCTCCATTATTGAACACTTTCTATGCCGCCCCTTCACCAAGTGCAATATCTCAATGGATTTCCGGAAACATGTATTTTCACTCTTCATTTTAACCCATTTCAATATTACTTCACTCTCATCTTTTCAGGGAAAAAAGGCTGATGAGAGAGAGAGAGAGAGAGAGAGAGAGAGGTGGAAGAAAAAGCTGAGTGAGGGGGGAAAAAGGATAAATTAAGTGAATCGGTTGAACAAAAGCACATGATGTGGATGGACTACAGGGCAGATCAGAGGGAGCGCGGGGAATATGGGTACACATGGTGCAAAGGAGGATGTGCATGAAAGAGTATTCAGAGGGAGAGAGAGAGGAAGACACACTCCTCAACACACTCGCTCTGGACGGCTTTAAATAATAGAATCTTGTGTAGCATCACTGCCAGGCACCAGTGACTTATTCATGTATATTTCAGGAAGTTGTAATCATTTCAATGCTTGTCTGCTTTCTTTTGTGCCAGAGATGAATTTTGACAGAGTTGGGCCTGCTCTCAGGTCTCCATCTTTAATATTTTGGCTTGAGAAGTGCTACTGTAGTTTTTGCCCAGGCTCATTCAGATTAAAAACTGCCCACTTGCTGTCTGACATGAACATCTAACCAGTTTATCTTGTGTTGTTTAGGGACATGCATGTGTGATTCTGGTTTGAAAATATCTAGTTTACTTGCCATTAGTTTACTTGGTAACATTTGGAGCATATTTTCTTTATGAAAAGGGCCGACCATCTATATCCTTGACAACCCTGTCATCATAGATTTAGTTGTCCAGGGCTACAGTGCCCTTTGGTAGGCAATGCTCTCCTTCCTAAAAGTGGTTGCCGTAAACATGCTTGACGAAAAACAAAATCACACTTCTGTGTATCTTCTTTTCATGTATAGCACTTCTTCATTCTGACTCTTTCCTCTGTCCCTTGCCCTTTGTCTGTGATGTGTGGGAGAGTTTTAACCAAGAGTCGGCACTGGTAAATAAGTTCAGTGAGGTTTAAGCTGGGGTCAAGGCCTCGAGCTGGCGGGAATGAGCACAGAGAGAGAGAGGAATTGATTGGGCTTTTATATGTGGAAATTGAGAAAATAAAGGGTGTCTTTGGCGTGACCTGCCCTTGCCCAGTGTACTATCTATAGCTACAAAGACACAAAATAGCACCAGCTTTTATATTTGTTTTTCTTTTCCCCCAACCCTTCATTTTAGTTTTTAATAAAACATAATGAAATGGAAAGACATGGAGGAAGAGAGTGAAATTGAACAAAATAAGCAGTGAGAGGGAACCCCAGCTAAGAAAAAAGCATCTTAAACCTGTCTAGGTTGGTTGGTTGATCCCACGTTGTTCTGGTTTGCTGGTTTTAGAGGAGTTTTGGAGTCTTGTTAGCTGGACAATCTGCAAAGACCAGCAAAGCCAGCTGAACACAAATTGGAATTAATTGGAATAATTAATTGTAAGCCAGTTTCAGGCATGTTCTTGGACCTTTCGTTATACTTTCTTGAACCAGCTTTGTGCAAGCTAGAAGAGCTTGACCAAGCTGGGGGACCAAATAGATCATTTTAAACCATCTTTGGAGTTTTACCTGCTTAAATAACCTGCTTATTGAGCTAGGAGATATTGACCTGAATGGGAGATCAATTTAGACAAGTTTAAACAGCTTTAGGCACGTTGGGAGACCAGTTAGACTTGCTTAAAGCAGTTTTGGCCTGTTGGGAGGTCTGTTATACCATAGTTTACCAGCTTTATGCAGGCTAAACAGTTATTTGCTTAAACCAGTTTAGGAAACCAGATATACCAGATTGAATAGGCGTCTTGACTAGAATGGACATGGACATGCTTAAACCATTTTCAGACAGGATCAAAATGGGAGACCAGGTTGAACCATCTTTGAGATCAGTTAGACTTGTTTAAACCAGCTTCAGAGAGAAGAGAGCTAGACTAGGTTAGGAGAACAATTCGGCTTGACAATCTTTCGACAGGCTGTGAGGGTAGTTCGACCAGTTTCCAAACGGGAAACAGTCTGAGGAATTTAAACTGAAGTCCTTAGTTCCGAACTTGCACACATACTCTCAGACAGTGAATATCTTCTGAAACTTCAGCCAAATAGCTACTGTTTATAACTGCAGTCCAGAGTAGTCGATAACTTTATCAGACAGTAAACACTGAGAAATCTGTATAGGAAGCCTCTGGGATTTACGTACAACCTGTTATACTGAAGTCTTCTTATTCTACTAGACTCCAATCGCTCGCTAAAGCAAAACTGATGCTGTGTTTGCCTCACCCTGAGTCAATGGTCAAAGTCTCCTGAGTCTTTCTCCATTACTCATGCACAGAGCAGAGGTGTTTCACACGTACCCCTAGTGGTCTTGTTATAAATGAGATTTTTAGAATAATATCTCAGAAAATGGATATCTCCCAGGAGATGAACGTGTCCTCACTGACACAGACAGGCCATTATTCCTCAGCCTTTTATTTAGCGACCCAATAATGTGTTTTAATATATTTTTAGTATCACTTTTTGTCTTGTGTAACGCCCCTGGACCATGATTTTGCATTATCACAAATATTATTAAGTGAAATTATTACAGTGCCAAAAAACAACCAATAATGGGTCTCTTCATCTCAAACCTCACTATACAGTTTCCAATTTAATTAATTCATTAAAAGATAGCGCAAAAATACTGTATCTGAAGCCTGGAGCTGCTGTTCTTACAACTTAATGCACATCTATATGTGCGAATGGGGCCCATTGTAAAACCAACAACGTCTTTTCCCCATTGATTCTAGGGCTGTTGTCATGGTAACATGTTCCAGCGCTCATGGCTGTGGCACCACATGGCTGGAAAATGAGCGTGAAGCTCACAACGCCTAGGCTGACATCATGGCAGAAATTTGCAGCCACAGGAAGATTCTACTCGCACTTCTACATAACGCAGGTTGCGAAAGACATGAGTATCTAATGCATATATAATGAGCAATGTGAGCTGAAGGACTACGTTTTCACTTCACACAGAATGCATAATTGCTACAATTTCAGTCAATAAGAACTAGAGATGCTTCAATAATCAAATAATGGTCATGGTAACATTCTATACTGTTTTGTCTAAATAAATAATAATAAAAAAAAGTAAAATCTAGAATCAATTAATGTTACAAGTGAAGTCGTTACAACGACTTAGTATAAAAAATGTATTATAATTCTATTAATTAAAGTTCTGTAAATTAATTACATGGAAGTACTCACATAATAATCAGAAAGATGGGAATTGTTTTCCAAAGGATTTTTAAAGTGTAATGTTGTAGGTATCTTAATTTTCCAAATATTAGTGCTGTCAAATGATTAATCGCAATCTTTTATATAATACTTGTGTGTGCAGTGTATATTTATTATGCATATAGCGTACACATAAAACACATAACGTATACAAAACTTATATATTTAAAACAAGTATTTTTATGTCATTACGCATCCCTCCTCCGCCCCTTCTCTGCCTTCGTTCTGCACCTTCCTCCGCCGAGGGGCATGCTCGATCTCCCGGGTTGGCCGCTGGACAGCACGCCAAACATGCTTTGGTTCATTCGTATTATGAGGAAATGTGAACTCGTGAAATCAGCATTTTAGCTATAAATATATAATTTATTTTTGTTTTTTTTGTATCGTTACATTGATCATTACATTACCGTTCACAAGTTTGGGGTCAGTATCTTTTTTTTCTTGAAAGAATTTCTGAATTATTTGGTTACATTTGATAAGAAATGATAGTAAAGAGGTGGTGTGTGTGACCAAACATAATCTAAATCTAAAAATGTGCAGAAATGAGCATAAACTTATTTTCAGTATATTGCTGCATAGTGATAATACAAAAGGAATTTGCTATTGTTATTTTTGTTTTGGACAAAAGACAAAAGCATCTGCATAGATTTTGGCTGCTTTTTCAGAGTGCTCCAAATAAAAGAGTGCTTAATAGGATTTTTCAACAAAGGTGCAGGTGTTTTAGCGCGAACCGAACACTTGATGTGAAGTCATGCGGAATGCGAAATGATGAAATCATTGAAAAACTACACATGTGGATGAAAATCTGGGTGGTCCGTCTCACTTCAGAATCACATACCATTGGAAAATCTTTACTCTCGAGTGATGGAATGAACTTCAGAGTGCCTCCGCATTTTCAAAAAGCTTTAAGAAATAGATGTTTCGCATGCATATGCATTATTAACACGTGAATATGCATCGCTTCAACACTCAGCACCTGTCACGCTCTCAGCCTTTATTTAGTAGGGTTGTGTGCTGCAGTGTAGTGTGTTTCTCCAGTGCTCAGAGTCACACACCATTCACTGACCCTATATCCAGGTGGTCTACTCTATTATTACATCTATATTTGATAATGCTCAACAGCCACTAGGTGTAAACGCTTGATTTCTCTGTGCAAAGCACGAAGTCCATAGCAATTGATACAGGGATTTGTGGGAAAATGTGAGTCACTGTAAGTCAGCACTCACTTCTTATTTGTGGCAGTTAATATCTACACGATTAAAAGTGTTTGCATCTAAAGTTTTGAAATGCTTTAATTAAAGTTCTGTAAATTAATTAATTTCATGGAAATACTATTATGTGGGCTCACATAATAATCAGAAAGATTGTAAGCGTTTTGAAAAATTATAATATTTGTGTACGGTATGTATTTTAATATAACAAATATTTTGTTATTGCAGTTTAAAATGATATTTTTCTATTTGAATATTCTTTTAAATTGCAATGCAATGTTGTTAAATTGAAAGGATTTGTTAAATTGACAAAAAGTGAATAAATATTTATATTTTTATATGTACTGATTGTTACATTTATTTTTATATGTACTGTATATACATATATACATACTCATAAATATCTTTAAGGCAAGCTGTTCAATTCTCTTGCTTTCTATTTTTGTTGAATTTCGTGCAAATTGTAAAAGGTTAAGTGGTTTACAATAATTATGATGATTTGATTATAACATTATTACATGAGGAACAAAATTACATAATGATTGAGAAAGCAAATTGACTTATTTTCTGCTTTTCAGTTTCTTTCTTGTTTTCTTCGAACATTAATTTATACAGCATAAGATAATAGGAATAGCACCACCCTCTTTAATTAGTCTCTAGATGCGCGCCTCCAGGAAGTGGCATCCTTTACAGCCCAATCCCAATGAGATCCGCAGGCTTTCACGGAGTCTCTATGACCATGTCCTCAAGTTGTTGGTTTTGACCTGATTTACTCAGAATCAACAAAGGGCCGGGCTGCCACAGTGCTGCGATGAATCTCAAACAGGCACAGAGGTGACAAGCACAGTGTAAGGAGACAACAGTGGGCAGGTGTGCATGTCGGACTGACAGCAGAGTTTAAATGCAACTGTCCTCGCACCTCAAGCTCACGTGTGCACGCTCACGTTCCACATGTGTGATTCTGTGTAGGTAGCTGGTCAACGCTAAAAAAAAAGCCCATTTAGTTTACCTGATAGCTGACAGTCAGTTTGTGGCAGCTCCATCGTGGACCCTGCCTAGGGGAATTGTGGAAGTTTGTGTTTTGATGGCAGTTTTGAGACAGGAAAGCAATAGAATGAAACCGTCTCAGAGGAGTTAACACAGATGCTCACCTGTCAGTATCAGAAACGAGAGAAAGTTGTGTGTAAGTGTGTGTGTTTTATGTGTTTGTGTGTTCTTGTATGAAGTGAAGTCAGTGATCAGGAACAGCTAGACAGATCCTGGAGCATTTCGAGTGGTCATGCCACCCTGTCTGGACCTGTTCTGCTAGTCCGTGATAAGAAAAAGTGAAAGAGCGAGGATGTGTGTGTGTGTGTGTGTGTGTGTGTGTGTGTTTTAAAGATCAGTCATCAAAGACCAGGTCTTCTCAGCATAGACTTCTGCTTGCTTTGATTTAGAATAAGAAAATAACTGTAATGCTGTACATCTGCTTAGATCCCAAAAATGAAAATTCTTAATCATACTGGGAACTATTTTCTTATTACACACATACATACATGTGTATTATACAGTTTATATATATATATATATATATGTGTCATACATTACGGAAACTGGCTGCATGAGTGCTTCTCACACTACGACTGAGGGAGTGACGGTAGACTTGTCATCCTTCTCTCTTATGTGGATTTGTCATAATTTCACTTTCACCACTAGAGGTTTAGCCAATTATGACAACTTCAGAAAATATGAAAATGGTCTCTGAACTGGGACTAGTGATTTAGAATGAACATATAGGCACAACAAAAGCATAATAAATGTGGTCCTTACAGTGCATGCTCTATATAAGATATATTGTTGTTTGAAATAATCTAATAGTGTGAGAAACAGACGGAAATTTCTGAATCATGATCAGTCTGATTTGTGATTGAATCATTTGTAAAAAGGAACTGATTCAATGAAAAGATTTGACTCAAAAGAATCATAATCGTTTATAAATTGTACATGAAAGTTTCATGATCTAGACAGGAAAGGTGTATAAGTCAAATTCTAATCTGTTTACATGGCTTCAGAAGACTTGAGTGGTATGGACGACTTTTGTGTGCTTTGTGAAGCATGAAAGCTTGCATTATGTGTTGACAGAATGTCATGCAGGTATAGAATGTTAAATTATGCCAATTTTGGTTTTAGAATGAACTATCTAAAACCAGGTCATCCTAGCAGAGTGCTTGTTTTCAGACAGTGCTTTTATTGATTCTGTAGCGATAATAATGTTGAACGTCTTTAAAGGTCATGTGTTAACTGAAAGGGTTTTTAAACGGAGTACAGGTTTGCATGAGCTTTTTTACAATGGTCTTTTGTTCCACCCTCATATGACTGAAGTCTTCTAGAACGCTGCACTTGTCACATGATTGTGGCTTTCTAAAATTGATTCTTATGTCTGTGTCTCTTCGTAGGTTGCAGAGGGAAACTGTGTGGATTTGGAGCGGTGTGTGAGAGAGACACGACTGACCCCTCTAAAGGAGAGTGTGTTTGTAAGAAGATTGTCTGCCCATCTGTGGTGGCGCCGGTGTGTGGATCTGACTCCTCTACTTATTCCAATGAGTGTGAGCTGGAGAAGGCCCAGTGCAATACACAGAGACGCATCAAAGTGATGCGCAAAGGCCCATGTGGTAAGTCTAGTCACATGCAAATACCATTACCTGTACTTGTGAGGACAGCCTGACTGTTATTCTTCAATTGATGGGAAAATTCACACACAAAAAACATACTTGTGTAATCCCAAACCCTCACAAAAATGTTTCTTCAAAAATATTGGCTGCCCAGACAGTGAATTTAAACAGTGAAACAGTATTCTTCTTGCTAGTTTTTTTTTTTTTATGACAAGGACTTCAAAATATGGTGAGTACAGCCTAGCCTTTCAAGTGTAAAGGCAGCTATGCATTTTGTTAATACATAAATATTATATATTGTGGAAGAATAATTGTAAGCATGATATTATAAAGACAAAGTGTTGTTTGCAAAATTAATAATTGAATCAAATATAATGTAGCACATTCTTTTTGAAAGTGAATATGCATGAAAAAAACATTCATGCTAATAATCAACTAATAATAAAGTGTTACCATATATATATATATATATATTCAATAAAAAAAAAAAGCTGTGACTTTGTGAGAAAAGATCTTCTTTATTAAAAACTTTGAACACTTTTGGTCATCCCATGTATTGGTTGACTCTTTTTACATTTTAACCTGGAGCATTCTTAAAAGTTGAATTTTACTTTATTAAAGGGGGTCAAATGAGATACATATTTATTCACACCCTTCCACTTGCTCACACATTTTTCCCCCTAAATTCAAGCATCTTAGATATGTGCCAAAAACAGTAATTATCCTTTTTTATGACAAGTTTCCATATTCGTAAATCCCCACATGGATAGATGATAGTTAGATGAAATAGATAGATGGAATTTAGTGTTTTCTACACTGTTCATCATGTGTATTCCAATCAGTTTCATTCTATGAATGATAACTAATATGTGAAACGTGGCTCGTCATTAAGCGGGCTGTGTGGCAGCGGGCCTGGCCAGCGTGAGCTGTAATTACGTGATTCGGTGGAACATGCCATACAAAGCCTTCAAAGAGCTCTAATTAGCCACCTCACATGCTGTCTAGCAGGAAATGATCAGTCCTGAGGAATGAGAGCTCCGGCCTACCAGTGAACTCCAGCCTCCATCGAGAAGTGCATTAAAGATCACACTGTCCCTGTGTGTTAATGCAGTTGAAGTTCGGCTCCATGCTAATCGGCACTGGCTCCACGGCAGGGCTTTAATGGGCAGTAGCCTCCCTGCTATTGCGCTAATGAAATTGACAGTGTGGCTATCAGGGGTCATATCTCTCTCGCTCAAAATGGGATCAGGGGCCATAGATAACGGACGGTTCAGTGTCTCTCCTGGGCAGAGAGGTTGAGATGGGAGATGAGAGTCAGGTTAGCAATCGTATGTTGCCAAGTTCTACTCTGGTGGTATCCAAAATTAACCCTTGGCCTTATTTTTTTTGTTATAAATATGTCATATTTTTAAATCACATACAGTGGTGGCCAAAATGATTAGAACACTAGTAGTTTCACCAGCAGAAAATGGGTTTAAGTCACTTATTTCTATCTTTTGCGGTAGTGTGTCAGTAGGAAAGATCAGTTTACATTTCCATTTATTTTATCATAATTCCTGAAGCATTTTAGAGACATTTTCTGGATTGCGTCTGTCTCAGTTTGTTCTGTTACTTCATGTCATTTCAGACAGACTGGATGATGATGAGATCAGATCTCTGTGTGAAGAACTGGCTGTTGTCAGACTTCTTTTGAAAACAGAAATATTACAATTAATGGCAAAATGAATGTTTGGAAACTTAAACTGATATTTCCTTCTGACACACTACTGCAAGTGTAATAACTGACTTAAACCATTTTTTAACTGCTGAAAATACTGGTGTTCTAATCATTTTGGCCACCACTGTAATAGTAAATCTTATTCAAAACATTTTATAAATGTACGTTTTACAAAAGTCTGTACGCTCACCAAAGCTGCATTTATTCAATCAACAATAAAGTAAAGCTGTAACCAGTTAAATACCTGCTTTCTATTTTAATACATTTTTAAAATGTAATTTATTCCTATAATAGCAAAACTTATTGTCTTCGGGGTGTCGTATGATCCTTTGGATATCATAATATGGTGATTTGCTGCTGAAGAAACATTTGTTATAATCAGTATCAATGCTGAAAATGGCTATGCCGATTAATAATTATTTGGATACTGAATCAAAAGTGACCTTAAGGAAAATGCTTATAGCTGGTTGTGTTTTTTCAGTTCATACTGCACTGGCAGGGGTGGGAAGGGTTATTTTGCACCCCAGGCACGGGATAAGAGGTGATAGAGAAAAAGAAATACAAAGAGGTGCCCTGTTTCTAAAGATGAGCAAGGAAGCGTGGGTGCTTTGATAATATTGAACTCCGGTGGGTAAACAGAGTCTCCAGCTGTTTGTGTGAGTGAGTCAGTCAGTCAGTCATTCAGAGAGTCAGCGAACGGAGGAAAGAAGTGGAGTGTGTGTGTGTGTGTGGAGCTCATTTCAGGCGGGCCGTATGCTGGGACTCGTCTGGATTGGCAGCGGCGCAGCAGAGCATTGGGCCAGAGCGATTGATCAATGAAAGGATTGATCATATGTGTGCAGAGCACGTCTGGAATTACTGTGATTGCCAGGAGCGCTCTCTTTTCTCAATCTGTCTTTTTTTTTTTTTTACACATTAACGTCTCTTCACCTCCAGCCTGGCTCGGCTGATGAAAACCTCTTTTGAGTAACCACAGCACGGAGGAGGTAAAATCTGTGCATCAAATATTCACTCCCTAAACCAGGCCTAAAACTTAAACTAGCCGCAGAGGCTGAAACTGTCGGCTTCTGTTGTCTAAATGAGGTTATTCTGCTGTACAGAAGAGCGGGGGAGGAAAAGCCTTAACCTCAGGGTATCATGGGAAGCTGCTTAATGGAGGAATCAATATGTTTGTCCCGTTATTGACGGCTGAAACTGTGTTCCTTCACTTGGGAAGTATGGCTCATTTCTCTCCGATCCTTTACCTGCTATAACTCCAGGTGTTGATACTGTTGGACACATATGGTCTGTTTTTCTCCGCTCTCCGTTAACCGATTCTCACACCATGGCGCGCTGCATGCATGTTTTACTGTCCTTTAATAATGTCAAAGCTGACGTTCATCCAAGCACGTAACAGTTGCAGCAGCAGCCACGAGAGAATGTTGATTTATGATCTTTCAGCAAACACATCTTAGTCAATATTAAAGCAACTCTCTGAGTTTACCCCTAGGCTAAGTAGCATAGGGATATACTGTTTGAACGCATCATAGTAGTCATCCATCTCAGAAGAAAAGGACGGAATGTGTTCAGAGAAATGATTGATTAATGATGCTTAGATGTATATATGTGTGTGGGTGTGTATATATATATATATATGTTTATGCGTATAGTGTCACCTTTCAGCAAAGCTGTCATATATATTTCAGATATATTTAATAATTCATTCTGAAATGATTATTTATTGAAGCTCAATGCTAAAAGGTGTGGCATATAAGTGTTAAGTGTTGCTTTGCTGTTTCTAGGGTTTTCTGGAGCCCACACCATGAGCTTGCTATGGAAATGTTTCATATTTTGTTGATTTTGTTTGGTCTGTTGGTGTTTTCAGTTTGTTTTTTTGTTTTGCCTTGGGGAGGGGTTTGCCTTGAGTTTTATTTATGCTATGTTTTGTTGTTTTTATAGTTTTTTGCTTGTTTTGTGGTGATGTTTTGATTTGTATTTCTTTTTGTCTTGCTTTTTGATTTCAGGGCAAACATTCAAGTAAGATCCCTTAAAAATATTTACTGTTTCAGCACACCTCTCTTCAACACTTAATTTTACAAAAACGGGTTACAAATAAAATAAAACAAAAATAACATAATTTACTCTTCTCCCATGACTTACGTCATCCACCATTTTAGAGAGTATCTAAAATGGTCCGATGGCTGTCTGATATCATCAAAAAAAAAATCTTAATTTGTACGAAAATAGATCTTGTGGATTTGAAATGACATGAGGGTGAGTAATTAATGACAGAATTGTTATTTTTGGGTGAACTGGCCCTTTAATACCCTGTCAATCTGCAATTGTCCTGTTTATAGGTTTGTCTTTATTGGTATTAAATAAATATTGTGTAACTGATAAATCACACTCATCAACTTTAAGGATTTGTTAATGGTTTAGGCGAGCGTAAAGGCACTTTTGCCTCCCTTTTTAGAGACGTGGTGTGAAAACTAACATCCTGTTTGGCTGATTGTTCCCCGTGATGGCTCGTTATTCAGGCACAGCTCGGTCCTGGTGACACCTCCACGGCCACTGAGCTCGGCAGCCGCCGCCAGTGGCACATAGCCAGCCCCTTCCTCGTGCAAATGAGTTTTTCACTCACCCTGTTCCACCCCTACGTCGGCTCTCATGCTCGTGCGTGGAGATGCTCGCCACAACACATTCACCTGTCTCCGTGACAGGAGACTCAATTCACACTCATCAACGGCTTCTCGGCTTCCTTACTCTATCTGCAGAAAAAACCCTGCAGTTCTTCGCTTTCAGACTAAATTTAGCTTGGGTTACGTCTACTACACAGTCTGGGCCTGTCCACCGGCAAACAATTATACCAAGATCGACAGTCTACTTCAATAATAGAGTTCTCTAAATGATTCTGGAAGCAGATACTCTGTGATGTAGCAACATCCATCATAGAGATGGATTTTTTTTTCCTTCTAAAAACCTGCTGAAAACCAGAGTGATCTTCTCATCTGAAAAATGTTGCTAATATTATCCAGCTTGCTTCTGGTAAATAGTAATAGGGGTCTAAGTGGATCTGCACAGGGCTCTGTGCATGCTCTGATCAGATGCTTTGAGTTAAAATTTTTTTTTTTTTTACTTTCGTACACCCATATTGGGTTCCATCGGGCTCAAATCTGGTATATCACATGCACCTTGTCTTATACCAACACTTCCACACAGCTACTCTATATAGGCTCACACAAAAACACCCAGATGTCGACGGGAATATGATCAATGCCATCACCAGAGCTTCATTCTGCTGCTTATCCCCTAGAGAATGAGGATACTTCTTACACAAATCTGTTTCTCTTGCTCTCCTCCTCTGTCTCTCTCTCTCTCTGCTGTCCTGCTCACTTCCGAAGGGGGAGGATGTAGTGTTGAAGTGAGATAAGGCAGATTACAGCAGGACGGGCACATTAAAAAGGCACATTTTCCACGCTCTCGCTTCTAATACCAGATGGGAGACGCTTTTTACAACTTATTCATGTATTCATGCATTTGACTGGCCTGAATAATGCATTGTTATTTTTAACCCCTTCGAGTGGAGTATTGAGTGCAACAATCAGGGGCTTACCAACCGTTCTACCACTTTCAGAAATTTCTGAGGACCCCCTGTCCAATTTTTTAACTGTAATAATTGAATTTTAAGAGCTTCATTTGCTTGACCAGAGTGCGCAGAATAAAAATGTAGGCGGCTGCATAAAAATGTCTGTTTTTAAACCCGAAATTTTCATAGGCTGTCGATCGATTAATCGTATTCTGTGGGTTTATAATATGTCTACTTTCTTGATGCTGTCTAATTAATATTCATGAGCTAATCTGATGATTGGAGCAGTAAAAATCACAGCACAGCATAAAAACCCCATTTACTTTCTCTATAGAAAACTACTTTCTGCAATAACAAAATTTGAATCTCTGCTTGTTTATAAGTAGATCTGATCCGTGGACATGTCATTTGCAAAGCTTCATGGAATACGTAGCTCACAGCCTTTGGCTTTTTCTCTGATTTTCAATTTTATTTTTGCGTTAAAAAGTATTATGTTCTATATGTATAGCTCTATTATGTATAGCTCTTTTTATTCATTTTATTATTAAGTTTTTTTTCTTTTTTTTATACCAATGGGGAAAATAAATGGGAGAAATGATGAAATCAAGGCTGCTGACGAAGTGAGTGGTCGTTAATGCACTAATTTTAATTAAACAGTGTATATATTACCCTGTATTTACCACGTCTGTACAGTATGTCTACCGTGCGCCTTGATATTTTATGTCCCCAGTATGCTTCAGGACACATTCTGTGCTTTTGAAAGTAAATCATAAAGGCATCTTAAAGAAACAATCACAGCTGATTGGGTATGATTATATTTTACCTTTGAAAACAACGTTTGAATGCACTCCCGTACTTAAATACATGCGCTCACTGTGCCAGATAATGATTATTGACTGTTAAATTCAGCTTCCTGTTTGTGTAGCACACAGTCAGACACGCCGCCACACACCAATGGCACAACCGCTACCTTTTCCGTCCCCTTATGATAATAAGCTGCTATTTGTCCTCTTTCTAACCCTTTCCTTTTTCATTTTTCCTCACAAGACAACCTTGTCTTGGTTGTCTTGTGAGGAAAACAAGATATGTTCATTTCGGCCCATAATTACATTTCCCTCCAACAATGTCCTTCTCTTTCGCGACCTTTCTCGAATCACGCACACAGAACCCACGCCACTTTACACGCCTGCACATTCAAGTGTGCAAAAGTACAAAACCATTCATGAATACCTGCCTGTGTCCACTCAAGGCCCTTTGCAGTAATCACAGAGGTGTCTGGCCGACCTTTCTCAGGTTAATGCAGGAGAGAGCAGCTCTTCCCATCAGCCAGCGGGGTTCTGGTGACAAAGAGATTCTTCACACGACCCTCTCTAGAGCTCTTTATGTCTGTTACAGTCTCCGCGGAGCACACAGGTGCAGGAGAGGCCAGCCACTTTGAGAGATTTCTTTTAAATACTGTTCTCATTTCTTCTTGATGCTGTAGAGATCAAATAGCAGATCAAAAAGCAGCAGTCACCTGTTCTAATTACTTTATATAGTAAAACAAGTAGATCTATAAAAATTGACCTTTCCATTACTTTTAGATTACCTTACTCATATGAAAATACTTTCCATTCTTTGTTACCCACCTCAAGATGTGAACTGAAGGTTCCCAAACCGGGGTTCCAGGGGTGACGAAAAGCTAATAAAGGGCAATTTAAACTAGTTGTATGCCCCTTCCATTTTCCATTCCATTAGTGTCTGGTGTGTGCAGTACCATTAAACTGGAAGATTAGAATTTATAAAGGACAATTTAAGACAAGAAAACTGTGTGAATCAATACAACATAAATTGTTTGCTAATCATAATGTACATGTAATCAGTTGATACCCTACACCAAACCTTTACTGTAAGGATGTCACAATTCAGTTCATGCAGTCATATATATATATATATATATATATATATATATGTGTGTGTGTGTGTGTGTGTGTGTGTGTGTGT
>JAUMHI010000069.1:9458937-9485251 GCA_032359435.1 Enteromius unitaeniatus
CATACATCTTCTGTCACGCTGGAGAGGGCACCCGGGGCTTGCGGTGCAGGGCGGGTTGTGCCGAGCCGATCCCGTCAGGATCACGTAGCAGCCGTTGACAGCTCCCTGCACACATTACGCATTAATACATCCAGCACTAACACATTATCACAGCACAGTCTGAAAGGCGGATCAGTGGAAGCTTCCTCGCTGTCTCGACTTCCTCTCACTCTGTTTATGCCTTATTAGTTTGTTGTATAGGTCCTATTATTTCCTACTTTTCTTCCTGTCCTAACCTCTTCAGAGCTGGAGGAGAGCAGTTAATTGGCTGCGAGAGATATTTCCAGTTCATCAATAGGTAACTATAGACTCTGTCCTCAGGATACTGTATTTCTATTCTTGAAAATGAGCACTAAAAGCACAAGGAGGAAACGGCTCATCTCTGTTGTGACCCCAACGGTTCGTAGCCTCTCGGTTTGTGACGGTCACATTCTAACAGGCAATTTACCTGCTTGTCTCAGCTTGAGAGGGCAGCTTATCTGTGCAAACACTGCGGAGAGCCGCGTATGCACCTTATACCGGAGCGGTCTTTTGCATTTTAATCAGCTCGTCCTTTTTCTCGACGCTCATCAACTTTGGGCGACAATAGTGCAAAAGCACCGACTGTTGTTTAATGGGCTCACTGAGGCAATTCTGCGTACCGTCACAAAATAAACAGAGCGCCACGGAGAAGAAAGCTATTTATGCGGATCGTCGGACTCTTCTCAATGTGTACTTCCTGACAGACACATCAGAACTGATTTAAAAAACGGCTTTACATCAGACTGGTGAAATCAGATGTCTTAGAGGCAGACTTTTGGGGATGAGGCCAATCTGTCGAAGCAGAAGTAATGAGTCAGAGCTCAGCTGCCATTAGTTATGACTGTGAGAATGAGGAAAGTACCGGAATGCGTCAGCCCGTCTCAAAGGCCATCATAGACTGAACAGACTTGTTTATCATTTTAGGGAAAAAATAAAACTGCATAGGCGAAAGAGGGGTCGCAATTTGCAACATGTTAGGGATGAATCATACGGCAATAAATAAATAAATGATTTTCTAATTGTAATTATTTTTTGTATTAGTTTTAAAATAAAATGTTGCAGTTAAATGTTATTAAATTCAATAAAAATATTTTTTTAACATTTGTATTTATATTTATAATAGCTTTTTCTACATATATGGTCACATGACAAAGTTGTTCTCAACATTTAAGGGCCCAGTAAGTCTTAAATTATGCAAATAGTATTATATTAAAGGTCACACTTTATTTTAAGGTCTAATTCTCTCCATTAGTAAACCATTAATTATTACTTCTGTCTCAGGAACACCTAATTTGCTGCTTGTTAATAGTTAGTAAGTACTAATAAACAGCCAATATGTTATTAATAGGCATGATAATAGCAATAAGTAACTAGCCAATAGTGAGAATCGGTTGCTATACTATACTTGAAACTAAAAAACATAGAGCATTACATTAAATTAGTAATTTTTTTTTCAGTGTTTTTTTATAAGTGCTGCCATCCGAAAATAAGTGTTTGTTTACTTAATATTCATGTTTGCATACATTATATGTTTTATATAAATTTTAACATATAGAAATACTAGTGCCTTAAAATGATTAATCGCAATTAATCTCATCGAAAATAAAAAAATTCATTTACAAAATATATGTTTGTGTACTTTGTATATTTATTATATATATATATATATATATATATGCATGTATATGTTTAAGAAAAAATGTTATGCTGTATATTAAATATATTTATAAAATATAATATAATTGCATTATCTTTTAACATGGAATATGAAATATATAAACAACATATTTTTCTTAAATATACAGTATATGTGCACGTATGTCTATTAATATATACATCATAAATATACACAGTGCATATACATATGTGACCCTGGACCACAAAGCCAGTCATAAGTGTCAGTTTGTCTGAATAAATTAGCTTTCAATTGATGTATGGTTTGTTAAAATATGACAATATTTGGCCAAGATACAACTATATAAAAATCTGGAACCTGAGGGTGTAAAAAAATCTAAATTCTGAGAAAATCATCTTTAAAATTGTCCAAAAGTTTTAATATATTTACAGTAGGAATTTCACTAAATATCTTCATGGAATATGATCTAAACTTAATATCCTAATGAATTTTGACATAAAAGAAAAAGCAATAATTTTGACCCATACAATGCATTTTTGGCTTCTATTTTGGATGCAATTATTTATTTATTTATTTTTAACAAAAGAAGTGAAGTTATGAGAGCTTTTGACTGTTGTCCATTCTAGATTTTTGTATACCAATGTATCTCTCAACTTTCATCAATTCAGCATCGCTACAAAGTGTAAAACACGACCCGTATGTGGCTGTTGTCTGCAGTACCAGGGCGTGTGTTAGCACTTCCTCCACACATTCACAATGAGTTTTTTGTTAGTGCGCGTGGTTGGTTAGTTAGCAAGCCCTTGCTGATGAAGTGCGAGGTTCAGACGTGCAAAGACGAGGGAGGCACAGTCATCTTTTTTTAGAGAGAGAAGAGGAAAAGAGAATGAATGTTGATCACACAACACACGAAAAGAGTTGATCACACAACACACGAAAGCGCCACTGATCTCATCCGTTTCCCAGGTTTATCACATGTGTGTGAGTGGGTTTGTGTGTGCGTGTCACGCTGCAAAAGTAGAGCGAGGTCCTCAGAGACAGCCACAAACGTTTAATTAAACAAGTGGGTTCTCTTAACAGATTTACACAAAGTAAAACCCTCAAATGATAGAGGAGACTGAAGACTGATATGACGCACGACAGAGGTGAAAACAGGGACGGAGATAGTGAGAATGAATTAGAGTGCGTGGGGACGGTCGGAAATGAAACTAGCCCTCTCTGAAGTGACACGGCGCGTTCACTCTTCAGCATCTCTGTGTTTGTCAATGCCTCATGAATATGCATCATCTAAATAATAATGATAATAATCAGATGGGTCCTGTGAGTATCAGAAACAGATATGTATTCATTCCAGGTAAATCGTCCTGGTGTATTGCAAATTAAAACTTCCACCTTTCTCATTTATGTAGAATTAAGGGATTAGTTCATCATTTGCTCACCCTTATGTCATTCCAAACCTGCATGACTTTTCTTTTAGCATAATCAAACAGGAGAAATTTGGAAGAGTATGCTGGTCATGGTTTTCTATGCAGTTACAGTGACTGAGACTTTTAAAAGGGCTAGTTCACCCAAAATGTAACATTTTGTCATTAATTACTCACCCTCATGTCGTTCCAAATCCACAAGACCTTCGTTCATCTTCAGAACAAAAATTAAGATAATTTCGATGAGATTAGACAGCCACCTGACCCTCCATAGACAGCAATACATAGCAAAAACATTGGTAAATCAGTCCATGTGACATCAGTGGATCAACCTCAGTTCAGTGATGCTAGGAGAATACTTTTTTGCGCCAATAAAACAAAAATAGCATAATTTACTCTTCTTCTGTTATTTACGTCTTCCGCCATTTTAGAAAGTATCGTAACCCACCATATACGCAAGCTTTAACGTACTTGACGTAATCAGTCTTGTTTACATCCGGGTGAACACACACGTGGCTGTTTACACCTAGAGGAAAGTGTACGCTTACGTTATCTAAAATGGCGGAAAATGTAAGTCATGGGAGAAGAATGGTTGAGTATATGATGTTATTTTAGTTTTCTTTGCGCAAAAGAAGTATTTTGCTATCGTCACAAAACTGAGGTTGATCCACCGATGTCACATAAAAACTGTTTTTACTAAGATTCTGGATTCTGAGATCATTTCAGCTGTCTGTCATTGTTATTTCTCCCTTCCATTATGCAGCCTCACATCAAAACACCGCCGTCTCCTTCCGCTTTGTGGGTGACGTAAGCGTAAGTGCTTTGTCACAGTAATGCAAAAAAAATAATTGCGAAAAAACATGACATAAACTTTCAAATGAATTAATAGAGGCTTTGAGGCAGAGGGTTTTGCCTTGATAATTTTTGGTAATCGAGTTACTCAAGGAATCGTTTCAGCCCTAATATAATACATGAGTCAAATGGACTTCTTATGATACTTTTTTTTTTTTTTTAACTTGACAGCCCCAATTCACTCTGACTTTACAAAAGAGAGCAGCCAGGATTTAAGATCTGTTTGTGTCAGGTTTGGAACGGCATAAGTAAATGATGACAGAAATTTCATTTTTACGTAAATCATTTTTTCAACTTCATTCCTGAGTGGTGGAATGTTTAATAAGAAATAGACAAAGTCTTTTGCTGAAAAAAACTAAGCTTTCTTATTTTCAGAGTGAAAAAAGCTGATTAGGTCCCTCCAGCATAAGGACGGGTACGCTGAAGCATAGCAATTGAGAATGTTTTGTGAATGCAAAGCTTGCTTGAAATGGTCCGTGGTGAATTAGAGTGACTTGTTTGTACACCCACCCAGCTGTGACCGAATATTCAAGTCTGGGGCACTGAGCTGTTCTTCAGCCCGGTTAAGCCACTTCACTCTGCCATCTGTATCGTGTTGAGGTGCTTGGAGACCATGCCTCATTTTAACCCAATCTTATCTCCGTAATGGGTTCATGTTTGGAGCTCACCCATGAACTCCCACCTTAAACACTTTATAGTGTGAACATGACAAGCAGTCAACCAATTACCCGAACACGACCGACGGTACATCATGTAATTTGTGCTAACATTAATATTAAACTTTGACACATAACTCCCCCTGTGCCATGTGTGCTGGATGCATGAATAGGTATGAGCCTATTTTATGAAACTTAGAAACCAAGCAACTACATAGCAACACACTAAGAGCCACTTCATCTCAGATTATGTTGTCAAAAGTTATTCAGGCATTCCACTTTTTTTTTTTGCTTGTTTTTCAGCCCTGAAGGACCCATGCAGTGAGGTGACCTGTAGCTTTGGCAGCACCTGCATCCAGTCATCTGACGGTCTGTCCGCCAAGTGCATGTGTCCTCTGAGTTGTGAGAACGTCCCCAAGAACGTGGTGTGCGGCAGCGACGGCCTGGACTACTCAAGTGAATGTGAGCTCAACAAGGAAGCCTGCAACATTCAGAAGAACATCCGCGTGCATCACCAAGGCCGCTGCGGTAAGTCTGTGCAGCCTTTAAATAGTCAGGAGCGTTCCATCCGCCTATGTTATATTATTAAAGAATATTATATATTATTATATATAATTTACATAATGATAATGTAAATTATTATTATTATTATTATTATTATTATTTATTAATTATTAAGGAATATTATTCATTCGTTATGGCTTATTATGTATAATAATAATAAATAAATACATTATTTTATATCATGCTGATACTACTACTACTTATTATTATTATTATTATTATTAGCATAATTTAAAATTATTTACAGTTATTTATTATATTATTTTATATTATTATTATTATTATTATTATTATTATGGAGTATTGTTTATTTGTTAGTAATTATTATTTAATTAAATAAATATAATGAAATAAACAAAACTATCACTTTTACAGTGTTGTTATTTTTTATTTTCCATTTTTAAATGAATAATTTAATTTAATTTAATTTCTTGTTATATTACTAAGATTTAGCAATCACAAAGTGCTTTACTGCTAGGGAAGGGATTTTTCTTGCTAATGAAGCTTCAAGTGTACACACATAAATACAACCCGGAGAACATAATGCGAAATTAAAGTACAAATAATAATAACAATATGATTATATCTGATTATGCAACATGTCGCTTGCATTGCGTTATTGTTAATGTGATTTTGGATTCCGACTACTTAAAGAGTATTGTGGATGAATTTTGAGTAAAAATTCAGCAGATCAATTATTCTGCTGAAAGCTTCCATCACATCACACTTCTCCATACTAACTGTCTGGATTTTTGAGCTGCTCTTCTTTGATTAAATCCTGGCTGTTTCATGTTAGTGCGGAGTTTGAGTCATGAGGACAGAGTGTCGTTCATGAAAAGCCCCCTTCCCACCCTGGACTGCCTAATGACGAGCTGCCTGACGAGCTGTCAGATTCTTTTTTCAGCTTATTCCACCCCTCTCTGACATTTCAGAGCTTTATTTTGATCTCTTTTATTCGTCTGTACTCCATGATGAAGTCTGGACATTCATATTTTTAAGGAAAGTCAATAAAGAGCCCCACAGACTGACATGTTTGGAAAGTTCCAGCAGGTTAAGACCTGTTTTATGTCTCCATATATATGTATATATATTTGCTCTTGCATAAACTGAACTCTGAGGATGATCATGAGATAATTTTCAGTTGTTTCCTTAGTGTTTCATGAAGATCAAACAGTCCTCCTCATTTATCCATTGCCATTTTTTTTCAGTAGTCTTATTAAAAAGGTAAGCTAGTTAGATTATCCATAACCTCTGTTCTGCAAAAGAAGCATTTTCTTAATCTGTATTTTTTTCCTTGTTTTTGATTTAAAAAGGCAAAATTACTTGGAGCAAAAATGCATAAAATAGTGAGACTTGTTTTCAGAGAGTTTAAAATTAAGTATATTAAGTATATTTTTCCTACTTCATTGCCGTTGGAATTGTTCCAATGCACAAATCTAACAAAAGTTAGAGAGGTTTTTGCCCATGGGGCTTGAAACATTAATGTAATTGAAAATATTTTCTCTGAAAACCAGTTTCATTATCCTGTGCAGTTTTGCTATCTCAACATTATGAATGTTGAGATATAGATATATATTTATTTATTTTTTACTTAGATACAAGATGATGATTTTTCTTTTGTTTCTGTAAACTTTCTGAAAGCAAGTCTTGTGTCTTGTCTGGGGTGTGTGACATTGTGGTGTTTCCTGCGGCAGAGTGAGGCAGACAGACTCAGAGGGAAGTCACCTCTTGTAAATGATGGCTCTCTGGGCGGCAGGGCTGGATGAATGCCTCGGGTCCCAGAGGATGTGTGAAGTATGTTTCTTCTTGACTCGTGGGAGAGTGTCTTTCACTTTAACCCCCTCGGGAGTGCAAGGAACCAAGGAGCACAGACAGCAACTCTAAATCTAACTTAGAGACACCGTCCTTGCGGTTACTGACTCTGATTCAGTCGGCCAAAATGCTATTTCTGACTCTGATAGGCACTCTATTGAAATATAACAAACATGAAATGAAATTAGACAGAATAAGAAATCTGACCTCTAAACTGTCTTTACAAAAAAACATTAAGTTATGTTTCACTGCTTAATCAGATACTTAATCTGTATTTTTGCCTTGTCTTCCTGGAAAAATATTTAAACATCCTTAAAGCAAGAACATTTTAACATATGATCATTTGAGAATCACTATGTTTGTTTTGTCTTGTTTTGCCAGAAATAATATTAGTTTACTTGAGAAGAAAGATTTTTGTTTTCCAGAAATAGATTTATAAACATGCTTTTAAAAGGATAAAAGGATGGTGTCTCTGCTGGGTGTGTGTTTTTTTTCCAGGAGAACATTTAAACATCCTGAAAACAAACAAAATAATCTAAGCTATATTTAAATAATGATTATTTTTGTCTTTTTTTCAGGAAAACATGTTTAAATATCACCAAATTAAGAGTAGTTTACTTAAGTAACAAAAACAGTCTTTTGTTTGTTTGTTTGTTTGTTTGTTTATTAAAATGTCAAAACATGCTTAAAAGAAGACACATTTACTTAATAATGCTTATTTTTATTTGCAAATTTATTTATTCATCGATTTTTTGAGGGAAACATTTGGAAGCGTGCCTAATATAGTATCAAATTTACTTCATTATTTTTATTCTGTCTTGTTTTCCAAGAAACATCTCAGCAAACTTGACAGTGCATTTGTTAGAAAAAGCTTTTTTTCTCTCTCTCTATTTTATTTATTTATTTATGCTTTTTAAAATCCTAACACATTTTGTTTTACACAGAGAATTGAGGAACAAAACAAACAAACCCACAATCAATAGTACAGCAGGACATGGGCGACTGTTATTTCAAAGCGCACTTCGACACATTTTTGGCCGGCTCTGTATACACATTCATTTCCGTAAACCTCAGCTACAGCTACTGTTCCTCCAACACATGCATTAAGGTCTTGGCCAGCAACTGTCAGGCACACAGATACAGGGTCTGGACTAATGGAGCGGCCTCATACACACTCCCTGCTGGAGCGGGGCTCAGTGTGCCTGGCTAATTACAGCCACCCCTGCATGTCACTGTTAGGCAGCGATATACTGAATGCTGGCTCCAGCCGGCCTCTCTTAATGGGAGCTAATGGTTTTTCCAGTGGTAATGGCTGGCTTGCGTGGTGAAATGTTGTTGGAGGCGCTGCCCGCATTGTGCTGGACCCTTTTGGTCGAGCTCCATACTCCCCTCCTTTGAGAGTCGTCCTATTATTGTGTTAGTATACACCAGTCCCTGACCTGGCAGCAACACTTTCTGTCGGCCCGCCTCTCTCCCTGGGCTTTTATGCTTTTGCTTTTGATTCAAAGCCTCAGAGCTATTGAGTTTGATTTGTGTGCATTTAGGATGTGTTTACTTAGCTTTGGCATAATTAGATTTGAAACAAGACAGTAAGAAATATGACTTCCAAAATGTCTATAGATGATCTGTAACTGCAAATAATAACTAATAACAATAACACTGATAACAACAAATAGATCATTTATCATCCTATAAATTTACATGAGGGGGAAATTATTGATTGTTGCTGGTTTCAGAAATAATAAAAAAAACACAAGATATTTGAAAATATATAAATGTACCTTTTTTGTCTTTTTATTTTGGCATTTATTGTTTTATTTATTCTAGAACTATTGGGTGTGCATTTAGGATGTGTCAACGGACTGTGACCTTAAATTATTATTTAAAAATTAAAGGAAAATACAGGATTTTTAGGGGGAAGAACATATCTAAACATCCAAAAACAGCAATCGTTATTTTTTAAAAAGTCATTTTATTTTGTTGTGATTTGTTTTGTGAAACGAGTTGATTTATAAAGCGCTTTTTCAAAGCAGCTTTACAAGAAATTTAACTTTATTTTTATATTGTAATTTATATAAATGAGGCAAAATACTGAATTTATTTCTTTCTTTATGGAAGTATTGAATATGAGTTGTGTGCATTTAGTGTGGGTTGGTAGCTGACTAGTCATTTCCAGCCTAGTTAGTTGACTAGTCATTCAGGAAAAGCCACCGGCTGGTTGAGTCTGCAGATTCTGAAATATGTCATTTTATACATCCCTAGTGTGCATGTGTCCATCTGTGTGTTATTTGCTTTCATGATCTCTCTCTATCTCTGTGACTTTGTCTTCATTTCCCGCTTATTTTGTTCCCTTTTCTTGTTCTCTTTATTCGCCTATGTTCTTCCTCTCCTCTTGTTCTTTGTTTTGTTTATGTGTTTTGTCTTTCTTGTCTAATTTCCTCTGTCCTTTCTGTCTCTGTCTCTCTGTTTTTTTTTTTCTCTCTCTGTCTCCGTGCTGCTTTCTCTCCCGCGATTGTGCGACTCGCTCGCGGCTCGGCATTGTCTTAGCACGACACCGGATGATAAGTCCTTTGTGCCGTCTTGTTTCTGAAAAGTGTGGAGGCTGGCGAAACTGTCACACTTATTTCAATAACCATCATGGCGTTTCTATTACAATTATGATCTTGCCATACAGGGCCAGGGCCCGGAGCCCCCTGCAGCCACAAAGACCCATCAGCTCCCACATACCCATCACTCCCGTCCCGTCAGCTGTCACCCTTATCTTTTCACATTTCAGTATTTCTTCTCAATAAATGACACGCCACTGACAACAGCTCCATCAATAGTGCCTAGAAGATGCTTTGAAAAAGAAGAACATTCTAGTCAAAAAATGGCATTGTTGCTGTAGAGTGCTGGCTCAGATACCAGAAACTAGTCCTGTTGGTACGCTGTCCTAAAGAGTTAAAATTTTAAGGTTAAAGTTTAAGGTCTTCAGGAAAAAGAAAAGTTGTTCAAAAGTTTGAGGTTGGTAAGATGTATGAAAGGAGGTTGCATTTATTTGATTAAAGAGCTTGTTCACCCAAAAATGAAAATTCTGTCATTAATTACTCATCCTCATGTCGGACTAAACTCATAAGACCTTTGTTCATCTTCAGGACTAAGATTTAAAGATATTTTTGATCAAATCTGAGAGCTTTCTGACCTTGCATGGACAGAAACTGAACTACTGTACCACGTTCAAGACCCAGAAAGATACATTGATAAAATAGTCCATGTGACATCAGCAGTTCAACTATTATGTTGTTAATAGTTATGTAATTAATATGTAGTTAATAACTATTATGTACCAACCTATTGAAGTACTGAAATCTGTTTTGGTAGTTTCATAACTACCAAAACAAGTGGTGATGAGAAAGTCACAGAACAAGAAAAAAAATAGTTATTTCAGCAACAAAAAACATAACATTTTTAGAGTAACCCAGGGAATTCTGGGAATGTCAATTTACAGTTATCCAGTGTAAATTATACATTCTTTCTTACATTCGAAAACTAGGGCTGCCCTCGACTAAGGACTTTTCGGGTTGTAGTTCATTTTAATCATTAATCGACTAATTGTGTTTTTTATTAATAATTTCTTTCCACGATTTTTGATCGTGGAAGATAAAAATTTCTCCACTATCTCCTTTTTAAGGAATATTGTAGTATCATGCTATTTTATCATCTCCGTCTCAATATGCACAACACAACATACATTCACATCAGTGTTAACTCAGTGGTAGAATTACACTCACTGGACATTACACTTATTCACAATCACAAAAGTACATTATTCGCTTTAAAGTATTGTCGATGAAACATTTCATATGTGTGCCAACCGGATGCGCTTTTCAAGCCTGTCAAATAGCGCCTAATTATTGAACTAAGATATATATGACATGTGATTGTGGTAATACTGTCAAAAACACACAGCGTTAAACACAGTTGCTTGTGTCTAAAGTGAAAGTAAACAATCAAGAGAAAAACGTGTCAGTATATTAGATGTGTGCAGCTCTTAAAGGGACAGAACTAAACATGCTGTGTCATTATTTACTCACATGTTGTTCAATTCTTTCTTGTTCTAAACACAAAATAAACGTAATATGATATTTTTTGCCATAATGCCCACCCCTAGCCTCCTGTATCATCTACACTGTCCTATAACATTTTGGCAATATTTAGATTTATATTATCAACGCAGTATCAACAAAATACAATGAAATTCATGATTTATCATCTCAGTCTGACAAATATCTTCCACTCCTGTTTCCAGATCCCTGCAGTGACACTCAGAACAGCTTGATCACGGCCTGTTGGGTGAACCCAAAGACCTACAAGCAGTTGACCTTCGTCCCAGCTGAGGCCTGCCCACCCGACACTACGCCCCTCTGCGCCAGCGATGGCCACACATACGATAGCGAGTGTCAGATGAAGCTGACGGCCTGGCAGAACAACCTGGAGCTCAAGAAGGTTTCTTCAGGCAGCTGCAAGGAAAAAGGTGAGTTTCTCCTAAAGGATGTCACAGACTCCCAGGAGCTCATGCTCGTGTCTGATAAAGGAGCCCTACGGCCGCATTTGATTTATTTTGTCATGGCTGCGGTGAGGAGGCTCTGGACAAATTAAGTCAGGTTAGCAGTACTGTCATGCCTACACGATACCAATCTTCACAAATCCAATTTGCCTGTCGGGCTCTGGCAGGTGTATTGTGGCAAGACTGTATCTTCACGGGTGATGAAAAGATCGTCCCTGCTTCGCTCTGAAGCCCTGTGGCAAAGCACAGAGAGAGAGTGTGTTCAGCTGTGATAGTGCGTGAACAGTGGCTTAGTGTGTATGTTTGTGTGTTTGTGCCTGTGTCTGAACTGTGTTTGTGCCGTGAGCGAAAGCGGTGTTATTTGTGGGCCACTGTTGTCCCAGTACGGAGCAACTGTTTCTGTTCATTTGTCTCCGATGAATGTCTTACTTTGTTAGATACATGTCTAGCATGTTAACATGTGTTTGGGATCTGCTCAATCAATATGTGAATCAAAAGATATAACTTAAATCCTTAGTGTTATACATGTTATTTGCTATTAGAATTGTAATAATAATAATAATAATAAAACGTTGTTTAAATTCCTTCTAATCTTGATCGAACATGTATCGGCTTATTGCTAATCAAAATCAAAGTCTAAATTCATACATTTTTGATTAGATATGAGATATTTCAAAAGGGATATGATTATGTGACTGAGGCTGAAAAAGCAGCATGTGCTGGTTAGGTAGGTTTTGAAGCTGGGATGCTGCACATGACCCGCATAAACCAGCAAATGACCATTTTAAACCAGCATAAGACCAACTTAAACCAGCATAAACCAGCAAAGGACCAGCTTAAACCAGCATCCCAGCTTCTAAATCTACCTAACCAGCATATGCTGCTTTTTTTCAGCAGAGTGTACACCAGCAGCATATTAAAAGAGAAATAGTCTTCTATAATCAACTGCAAACTCTTTTTTAGGTCTGTTCTTGTATGAGGCACCCAGTTTTCACAGTAATTCCAGATGGAGCATGTTATTGGTTATCAAAAGAGCCTTTTATTGCAGGTTGGCACTGTGCCACAACACTTACAGTAGCTGCTAGTTTGCCAACTAAAGGATAAATTAAGGCGCAAAAATGTGGAATGTTTAATTGTCTCGTTCCTTTGAGAAATCTGGTCACCTTGCATTCTTTAGCTTTGGTAAGATATGGTTTAGTTACATCTTAGACTACTGGCATAGCACAATGCTAGTAGCTAAGAAAGGGTTTTTTGAGTTTAGATTTGAACGCGAGCGAAGTTAGTCTGGCCAAGCTGCCATTTTAGAGCATTTCAGTTCCCAAAAAAATGGGAACCAATGAGAAACGAGCTCTTATGCTAGCTCTTCTGTGTCTGAGAACCATTTCAAACATGGAGTGTACCGAGCAGCAACAATAGTTCGACTCGGCTATTGCAGCTGTTTTGAGAAATTTTCATGACAGCTTTTCTTTGAAAACAGAGCAGAAGTAATTAAAGTAAGTAAATATATTTTCCTACTGCTTTAATGAAGGTTATGGTGGCTTCAGGTTCCGTCATTACGCATAAGTCATCGAGACATCTGATGGACGCAGGTTAAGCCCGCCTAGCACAAGGCAGGTAGTAAAGTTGCTTGGCCAGACTAAGCTCCTATGAGCTTAATAGTTGCGGAAGCCAGGCTAATAACTTGGTACACTTTTGGTCTGACATTAGGGTTAAAGATATTTCACAACTCCGGCAGTGTTTCAGGAGTGATATTCTCCTCAGCAATATTTCATAAATCTGTTCTAATGTGGAACTCCCAGTTTTTTACAATCCAAATGATTCCCGATTGATTAAGTCAAGTCTTGCCCTAGATTTTATCTCAATTAATATTCTTTTTTACTCACAAATACGTCACACTGTGGAAGTAATAGGGTTGTGAAAGCCGTTTCATGCACTTCACTAAATTCCGTTTCCATTCCTATAGCTTCCTGTGAGTCCGCTTTCATCAGCAGGTGTGTCACATCCTTAAAGATAGGTTGGATAACGCAATCAAACATAAATCAAGCTCAGATTGTACAATAACATAAGAGGTCTCTTAATTTTCTCAAACAGATGAAAGGCTGCTGTAATTACACACCGCTACGGCCCGTCTGTGACAGCTTAACGCAAAAAAAAACACCCCAAATCAATCTGAATGGAATTAGATAATTGATTAAATAATCAGACACGGCAATTAATTAAAAACCCCTGAGCGAGTCAATATCCGATGTCTGATTGAGCGAGAGAGAAAGAGAGATGCTTCCAGTCAGTGTTGATTAGCACCAGGACGTTACTGCCGTTCTTTACGTTGCTGACGCATGTACACGTGTGTCTCCGGTCTCCAGGGGGCTGCCCGGATGGTTGTAAGTTCAACGCCAAGTGTTTGCTGGAAAACGGAGAGTTTCAGTGTTCCTGCGACCCCATAAAATGTGACGGCACGTACAAACCCCTGTGCGGAAAGGACGGAAAGACATACCCCAACGACTGCGAGAGGAAGCTGGAAGAGTGCCGGACCGAAACCGACATCCCCGTCAAGCAACAAGGGCCCTGTGGTGAGTGTAGAAAATTGCGTAATGTTTGTCTGTGTGTTCTTGTAATTTTACGTTAGCGAAATAGATGTTGTTTAATTAGCGCTGTGTGTTTGGTTGTGTCCTGCGGGAAACTCTTGTGGAAGGTGCTCATTCTCTTTCATTTCCACGCCGTTCTCATTCTGCCATCAGCTCTGATGACACATGAAACACTGACTTCATGTTTCATTCATGTCCTCACCCCTCCAGTGCCAGTCGTCCACGCCAGTCCTTCAATGTTCAAATGTCTCGTCATTTCCCCCTTTGTCCTTTTATGTCCTTTTTTGGCTGTCTTTAAACTGTTTTTTCTGTTCCAGTGTGTCTCTCTGTCTGTCTTTGTCCGTGTGACGTCTGCTCAGGGCCGCCGCCGGACACACCACTCGTTGCGAGCGGGGAAGAGTTCAACCTCTGACCTTTCTTATTGGAACTCTGACCTATCTGTCTCCTTCAGGGGGCCCCACAAAGGGCTGGTTTGATGTCTTTTTTGTCTACCTGTACCTCTTTGTCTCTGCCTCTTGTGTTTGTTTGCGTGATGGAGGATGGTTGGAGTGGCCCTCTCTGCAGCTCCAGTCCTCATGGCACTGTTTGGAAGGGAAGTGAGGTCATGGAGCTCTTCTTTTTTTTTCTGCTTCCCAATCGTTCTGTCCTTGTTGTTGCCCCACTGCCAGATTGCATGGATGCATGCTCTGTTATGCTTGAGGATAGAAACAGAATCTATGCAAGTACGCAGACGTTAAAACTCAAGCATTCTCAAATTGCTGGAGGGCTTAAGGGTTACTGTCTGACATTAAACTATATGCTGCCATTCAAAAATGCCAATAAAAAGTACTAGATACATTTATAAGTCAGTGAATATTGAAGACTGGCCATAAAAGTGTATGGGCCTGCGTTGCTTAAAACGTTTGCGCACTTGTGTGGCATATCCCTTTGGCATCCTCCCTTGAGTTGTAGTGCATACTTCCTTCCCCCAATGTACTACCATTGGACATTTGGACATCCCATGAGGCCATAGAAGCTGACTATCTATGCAATTCAATAATAATATATAAATGAGTCAGACACCGATAGTTAAATTGTACTCAAGAGTATATTTAATGCTTTTTGGTTAGTAATAGCTGAAAATCTATATCTTGTGTTGTAGAAAATATCTTCATAACTTAAGAATGTAATATCTTAAAGTTGTTTATGAATATTGACTTTTTGACGAGACGAAATATGAAAAGATATTTGCAGTGCACACCTGCAATATCTAGCAACTGTACTGCATAAACAATCAAGATGTTAATTCTCTGGAAGCAGAATTCGCTCTCCACTTAATACTAAAATGCATTAAACAACTCAAAATTATTGCAGCGGTTATTAAAAAAAGGCTTGAAACGGAAAATACTGGATATGGACTGTGTTTTAATTATGGGACGTGTATCCAGGGCTGTTTTGGCAGGGTTCAGATTTTGAGCGCATTTTAACGGAACAGAAATATCCCTCTCATTTATTCTGAATGCTATGTGTGTCCTACTCCCTGGCAGAACATATGTGGCAACTATAGCGCTGGATGAATCTTTCCTTTTTTCCCCTTCTTCTCTCTCCTTTATTACCTTCACACTATCAGCCTCTATGACTCATTAGGATTGTTTTTCAGTCTTCAGCGAAAAGATGCATAAATTAACATGTAAAGGGGAGTAGTGCTCGTGTATTTGACTTTATTTCATTATTTCTGACGAAGTAAATGTTTTGGTCCTTTCAGGCTTTCGCTGGTGGCAAGTTACAGTATGTTTTTTTTAATACATTTATTTACATTTGCATATTCCGCAAACAGAACATTAATTAAACATCAAAAGCTCCGTGGCGGACCTGAGCCAGGCTGACTACCTTTCATGCCGAGGAAGATATGGAGCATTGATGAGCGAAAGTCTTGTGCTTTGGACACCTGCTCTCAGTTTGATGTGTAAATGCAGAAAAAAAGTTGCTTTGCTTGGTCTCCTTATATTGCTTTTGTCACATTCTTTGTCTTCCCTCTCTCTCCTTTTAAGACTTTTTCAGGTTTTGCTTTTTAGCATGTCAGTAGGAATGTTAACAGTTACAGTAGCTTTATGCGGGTATTATAGACCACCTTCATACTGACAAGGGCCCTATAAGTCTATGTTTTACTAAAGTGCGCTTCGGTTCTTTAGAAGACACTCAAGCGTGACAAAGCTCACCTTTCCCACAGTGGAAAACCTCTAAATGGACCTCTTGTCACACGCTAATCAATAGCAGAGACGCCGTGTGTGTACAAGAGTCATTTCAAACTGTGAGCATGTCAGTACTTTTTCCAGTGACTGACATGGTTTCTTCTGCTTCCCGTTGTCTTTGGAGACAAGCAGAGCTGGGTCACTGTGTCAGCAGCTCTCGTCAAGAGACGATTCACGCTAAAATCAAAGAAATGTGTAGTACTGAGAAAGGTCAGCTAGAGACTGCGACTTCTAAGGAAAACAGAAAACACTGTGGAAGTAGAAAAATTGACAACAAAGGATTGAAGGTACACAAGACCAGACTGTGGTTTCTCATTTGAAAGTCTACCTGCATTCTGTTGATGGAGCTTTAAAATATGGTGTTGCATCAGGTCCTATTAATGTCAGCGTGGGTTTTTCGGTCTGTTGTTTGGATGTGCGACATGAGACTAGGAACACCTGTGTCAGAATCATTTTAGTAGTGACAAAAGGAAAGGGATACCAGATAGGGTTCTGCGATTATATTGAATATTTATATTTAGGTTGCAGGGTTTTTGCTGCTGATGTAAAAATTGAGCAACTTTGTGATGAATGTGCTTTTTATTTTGTAATTAAGTTAGAAGGTTGGATGTCTCCATGTGGCACTTTTCACGCAAGAAACACTTTGCATTCATTGCAACCATAATTTCATAATGACATGTGGCCAGGTATGGTTTCCAATACTAGGAATTTGGTCGCTGTGTTCTTTAACCCATCCAAGTGCACACACACAGCAGTGAGAAGTGAAAAACCACACACACACACACCGTGAAAACACACCCAGAGCAGTGGGCAGCCATTGCTGCGGCGCCCAGGGAGCAGTTTCGGGAAGAGTGCCTTGCTCAAGGGTCTCACATCAGTCGTGGTATTGAAAGTGGAGAGAGCTCTTGTTACTTACGCCCACCACCCACAATCCCTGCCAGACCTGGGACTCAAACCCGTGACCTTTGGGTTACAAACTCGCTATCCATTAGGCCACGACTGCTCCCAAAAATAACTTCATTTATTTACATTTTTTTTTTTTTTTTCAAAAATGTTTTACAATAATAATTGTTCTGATTCTTTTTTGTATGATAGTATTGTGTTTTGTTTCATATTTTACTTTTTATTTTATTTTAAATATTTTTAATATTAATATTAAAAATGTATTTTATTTTCAGTGTTATTTTATTTTTGCCTGACCCTTTTATATATAAATATATATATTATATTCTGCTGTATATAAGCATTGTCTTATGAGGGCAGTCAAAGGAATTTGCAGATGGCATACCATAACATTCATATTTATATCCATTTAAATACAGTTTGTTTAGTATATTACCCATAAGTTTTGAAAAAAACTATAAATAAGCTTTATTTAGAGATACAAATTTCTAAAAATCTGGAATGTTAGGGTGCAAAAAACTAAAAAAAAAAGAGTTTTTAAAAATTGTGCAAATCAAGTTCTAAGCAAAGCATTTTACTAATCAAAAATTAAGTTTTGCTATATTTACGGTAAGACATTTATGAAATATAAACATGGAATATATATATATCCTAATGATTTTTGGCATTAAAGAAAATTACTTAATTTTGTCTATTGTTACAAATATCCGTTCTACCTTCTACGTTTTTTTGGTTCACATATGGTACTGTGATGATCGTAGTACTATACAGTAGAATACGGTAGTACTATGGTATTTTCAGATGCAATATATACACCTTTTGGTTAGTTTAAATGAGGTCCTGCGCTCTTCTTCACAATTTCCTCCACACTTGTGTTATTTCCACAGGTAATCTGTTTTCCAGTTTCAGTAGCTGAACAAATGCTTTCAAGGTATATCCCAGCACAATATATTTAAGGGGCTGTTTCCGTCCTTCACAGTCTCATTTTCGTTTACATCAAATTAAATACAACGTCTGCACAGACTGAAGTCTGTGAGAGCTTGAATGATGATCTCTGTGCATTATCATGGCTCAGCTCCATCCAATGTAATTTCAGAACTCCATAACTCGGTGGGTGTGCCAGCAGTAATGGACTCCTAATGATAAGGAAAGAAAGCAGCCCCGTTTCTCTAAGCAGAGCAAGATGGATCCTGCAAATGAAGCTGACCTAAATACACAGCTGTCATTATAGTCCGGAGGATGTTTCACAGCTTGTGTGAAGTGAACAGACCTTCAGAATATACCGGCTTTCTGTCTCTGCCTGCCTGACTCTCTGTTCCCATGGCAGTAACTCATAAAGACTAACAATGGGCTCAGACTTACTGACAATGTCATTGAGCAAGAGCTCCATGAAAAGAGGTGCCTGGGAATCAACGCCCCAGGTGACAACACACTCTGATTAATATTTATCATCTGCATATTTATTCAATTAGCATCTCTTGCTAAAAACAGCATAAACCTTGATTTTTTCCCCTAATTTTCAAAAAAAAGAAACAATAACAAGTTAAGCACCCCATTGAACTTTGGAGGGCCTAGTGAGATGTGCGTAATGAATCCAATTAGACGAGTAGATTGAAGAGCCAGAGTAGCGTGATTGTAATTAGCATGAACCTTTGCACCTCGCTGTGTGAGGAAGGGTTGTATCTGGGTCGCTGTTGTAAGTTGGAAAGCCCTCGTCGGTTTCTGTTGTGTGTTTGTTAGGAGGCTCTTTGTAGAGCATGCTTCTGTAATGCACGCCTGCCTTCCCCCTCGTTTTCCCTCATTCCCTCATCCTCCTCTGCTTGCCTTTCTTCTCTGTTCAGAGTGCTATGTGCAGTGCTTGTCTTAACGTCTGCCTGTGTGATGCCCTTCTGCTGAAGGGATCCATGGATCCGTCTCGCTCTGTGCTCAGTTTTCAGGCTTCTGTGTCATTCAGATCTGAATTATGAATGACTTTAAAATTCCAGTTCAATTGTTGAATTTGAATCGAGGTAGCAAACTGGGTGCAGAATTGTAATTTGAATTTAAAGAAGTAGATTTAGAATGTATAAACGTCAGTATTCAGTATTATGTATAAACTTATGGGATAATAAATGTCAGTTTTATTATTATTATTTAATCAATCTTGTCTAAAGTTTTATAGATATATCTGTCTATGCATATATACACACACACACACACACATATATATATATTTTAAATATAAAAATATTTTTTTATTATTTTGTTAATAATAATATTATTACAAATGTTTATATAATAATGTATAATATTATTATAGAACTATATAAAATGTTTTTATTGATTGATTGATTATTTGATTTGTTTGTTTGTCAATATTCTTGTTGTTTTAATGAACTAATTGTATTGACCAGGGAATAGATATTTTTAATTTAAATTATTTGAAATAAACATAAACACACGCACTCATATATATATAACTATTTATTATAAAGTATTATAAACATATAAATTATACATATCTATCATGAAATAAATAATTTATAATAAATATAATTAGTAATCATTAGTCAATCATTAGCCCTTTTAGTACTAATGTGATTTGTTTGTTGATTTTCAGTTAATTAAATTTCTCTTCGATTCAAATTTCAATTGATTTTTTTTCAATGCAGCCGTTTCAATTCAAATTCACACTCATAAACTGAAAGCCAATCCCCAAGTTCAAAATTTCACCAACCCCTCTCTGTTTTCAGTGTGTCCAACATTAGATAGCAAGCTCATCTAATTTGTGTGGTTTATTTTGTCCTCCCTTCTCTCTGCCTCTCTTTGTCTCTTGTTCTCTCTCTTCCTCTCTTCCTCTTGCTTGTCCAGTTTCACGGTGCCTCACCTCATCCGTTTCCTCCCTTGCGGTGCGGGGAGGGCAACGGAATTAGTTCCTTGGTTAAATTCTTAATGCATGGGGAGAAAGTTTCTACGCCCTTGAAGCCATTGTTTGGTGATAAGTACTCCTTCAGAAACCAAACACCGCCTCTGGGGGGATTTCTGCTTGTGTCATGCTAATATTTTCTTCTCTCCATTTTCCTTGCACCTTCTCTTACACGCACATAAATGTTTCCCCTCAAGCTGAAGGGGAAGGTAGGGAACGAAAGAGAAAAAGACAGAACCGAGGGGGATGTGGCAGGGGAAGTCGCAGCTTCTGATATGCAGACGCACAAAAAGTGAGACACGCACAGCTTGCCGAAACTCGCAAACTCCTCTCATATTGGCGAGATGCGAGGGAGAGGAGAGTTGCAGGAGACGCTCGTGCGACTGTTTGTATCACGATTCACACGCCCTGTAATCCCGATATCTCCATATTCATGAGCATGCATACAGCAGATCGTAGGAATTATTCTCTGCATTCACACTGGGCTAAACTCACTAACTTTGCGCCAGAGCTGAACTGAAGGAGCTTACCGGACCCCCTGAAGTGAGTGTTGGCTGACTGTCTGCGTTCTGACAGCCCCGCAAAACAAATTTAAGAAATCTTCATCGACTTTTAAGCCATCCTACACTTTAAATAGCAGACGACGTTGGCGAGATGTGAGTGGGAGTGTCCTCTGGGTGGGCGACGTGTCAGGATAAAGCATGTATGGATGCTGTCTCAATAGGAGACTCTCGTACTTCTAATGGTCCTTAACATCATGTTTCAGTGGCAGCAGTAATTAAACGGCACTAGAACGAATGCATAATGTAATACTAAATAGCAGTTTGGATGTAGAGCGGGAGGCGGAGCTACATCGCGCATATTATAACACCGCAGGGGTCGGAGGTGTGATTCTCAGGCCTGATCGCACCAATAACTCAGCTCTTCCGAGTCCTGCGATTTCTTCACACCTTCTCATTATTAGACCCGCTTCTACAGACAGGCTCCTCATTAACGTCCTCCACCACTTTCCAACATCGCTTACGCAGCTTTACTTTCTTTTACATACGTTAACCTCTGAAAAAAAAAACTTCAAATGCACTCCTTTCTACGTGCATCGTGTCCCAGTGGCAGTCCCGTCGAGGCATATGGCTGTCATCCAGCTTACAGCTGGAGTCCTTGAAGACTGGCACTGCAGCAGAGGCCTCGGGGATGGCAGCCCACTATTTCAAAGAGGCTCCGAAAAGGGCTCATTTTTTACTGAGAGAATATGCAAGCCATCTCAATAACCAAAGCCAGGCTGCTTTTTTTTAATGAAGTATGTAATCGTGGCTGCATGTAACATTATTTCTCTGAGAACTTTCTCTTACTTGACTTATTAAATCTGCAAGATTTTTTCCCCCCATCCCCTAGAGACGAAAATCTAAAAATTTGAAACTGACGAGTGAACGTTTCTTTTCATATCTATTTTTTCCGTCCCATTTTTTATATATATATATATATATTTTTTTTTTTTTATTATTAAAGGAGAGTGATTCTTTCATCTTTGTGAGGAAACAAAGGGTGGCTTGGGACAAAGCATTATCGAAGGCTGCGGTTTGGGTTTTAGGATCCGTGCCTTGGGAAACGGGTCACTGAAGCGTTTTGAGGGCCATGAGGGCTTTACTGATGAGCCTGATCTCGTTGTCCTCCAGCCGGGCACTTAGAAGGCACAGATGGAGAGGCGCTGAGAGAGAAGATCTGGAGGAAAAGCCCGCCTTCAAGGCCTGCGAAATTAGGCACTGATCCACTGTTTACACAGTTACGTGCCAGTTCAAGACGTATTTTAAGCTCTCGTTCTCAGCAGAGAAATCAATAGCCGGAAACGTTTTTTTAGAGGAGCTTCTACTGTAGGACACTTTTAGATTGGCACAGGAACACAGCAGTCGGGAAGGTAACCTTCTTACTTCCCACTTCTGTTTTTATTTTCATTGGCTTAGCCGAGCAGTTGCATGTGTGGGTTTAAAAGAGATGTGTGTGTGTTGATTTCTGTCATGAAAAACATACTTTGGAGTACCAATCATGATCTTTTGATGCACGCTGTGCTTCGTGTGTGTTTGATATGTGCTTCTTCCTGGTTGCCACCTTTAGATGTGAGGCGGGCTTATAGGTGAGCGTCAGGAAGAGGTTAGAGAAGGGTTACGTTCAAATCCTTCCCTTGCAGTTTACTAAAGCCATGAGACCGTCTGGGGGTCTCAGTCTTGCTAAGTGATATTTAAGGCACAGGCTAAGCTCTGTTTGTTAGTGCTAAACCTAAACCTAACCTTTTGATATTTATTAGTATTGACGGAAAATTAAGTTTATCATTAACACTGCCAGCATGTATTTATTTTATTTTAACTTGTTGAAATTAATTCTAGGATCTACTTCATTAGACTTCATTATCTCACTATTCTTTCTCTATTTCTCTTATAATAAAACAGAATTAAAAATACCATTTGTTGTCAAAATAAGCAGCCCTGCAGACAAACATTATGAAAATGAACCATGGTTTTATTACATATAAACCAAAAATCCATGGTTACTATATTTATTAAACCTTGCCCTGCTAAAAAAACAGCATATCGTTGCTTTCGGGCGCAACCTCCTAAGTCCAAATTTTGTCAATTTCATATTTTTTCACAAATCGATGCTATTGGACTGTCTTGACGTAGGTCTGTTATTTTTACAAATGATTAACCAATATAAAGTGCTGAAACTAGCTTAAGATATCTTTATCATGTTTTTTTCGCTGAGTTTTTGTTTGTTTTGTTTGCACATTTTGTTTGTTTTTTAATTGCATTTAGATTGCATAATTAGACAATTATGCCCCCCCCCCCAAATCATATTGCCTAAACTAGCATTCTTAAAAAAGCAGCCTCTTTAAGTAGCTCAGTGTCCTTTGGAACACAGCAAATCTCTTTTCCTATCAATGATGTTAATTTTTTTCTCATTATTTAGTTTTTATTTGTTCGTATCATATTGGAAAAGAAAGTTCTTTTTACGGAGAGGGACGTATTTGATTTATCTGAAGGCTGTATAATAGCTGTTTGTGTGCGATATTAAATGTATCTGAGTGTCTGTAATATTATTTGGAAATGATAGCATCTAATCCAGGAATAAATTACGTCAGTGACTACACGAGTAGAAGTGCACACACGCATTCTTAAATCAAACACTGAAGATGGAGGGGTTCTTATTTATATGTGCATGCATGTCCAAAGACATACTCACAAGCAAACAGTCAAAAACATGTAATCTTCTATACACACACACACACAAACCAACATGCACCTGCAAACATTTGCCGTCACCCTGTCATTTTACCTCTCACACAATACTGAGTGTGCCTGAAAGGCTGCCCTTTATTTTGACATGTCTTTAATCTTAGTGTGAAAGTGCAAACACATCACGTTTATTCCTCTGGCATTTCTCAACCCTCAGCTATTTAGCCCAAGCATGCAAATGTGCAGCATGTTGTGCATTTGTTTCTTAAAACAGTTAAGCTAAAAAGAAAATTAAGTTCTATCAGCATTTACTCATTTTTCTGTCACGCCAAATCCGTTAGACTTTCTGTTGAACACAAAAAAAAAAATTGGAAATACAGTTGTTGAAACTCCATTGTATGGAAAAGAGCAGCGTGAACATTCTGCTGAATATCTGCTTTTGTTTTACACAGAAGAAAGAACATCACTGAACATCACTGAAAAAGAGAGTCATTACTTTTACAGAATCTCCCCTAGAAACCTCCTCCATCTTTTTTGTGCATTAATTTTTTACCTTTACCTTTTTCTATAAAAAAAATCCTCATGATTGGGATAAATCAAGCCTTATTTGGTGACGAAAGTTTCTCCTCTAGAGTACGGCATGCTGTGCTGGTTCATGGCTGACCCACTTCTTTCTCGTTCTCCTCTTTCTCTTTCCCTCTGTGTTGGCATCAAAAACAGGGCTTGTGCTCAGTCCCACTGTCCCTCGGCCCTCTGTCTACTAACTGCAGCAGTTAATGAACTTACTTTGGAACTACTGTGGCACCACTGAGAGTCCCAGCTACTCTCTTTCATGTTCATATTTCATATCTCTGCTGTAGCCCAATGCACTGAATTATTAACTAGAGCTCTCCCTTTTCTGGAGTGATGCTTTGTGTTTTACTTGTCTGTCTTTTTTTGCCTTCTGTCTATAGTTGAGGGAGGCTTGGTTAGTGATGCATGAAATGAGATGTGAGTAGTTAGTGTTCTGATTGGATACTCTAATGGGCTGCATGTTTACAGCTGCAAATTCAGAGTGCATATCTGTTTAGCAAGCAGTTTGTAGAACATTTTCTCAGCCTATCAGGTGTTATAAATTTGACTTCAATACTATTTCATAATCAGTTTAGAATAAAACATAGGTCACATAGTGGACACTACATAATCCACATTTAAAAACAGGAGTGGATCTATTAAATTATTCTACCGTATGTGAACAGAAAACTGTACTCCCTTCAAAACCTGACATTTTTAATGTAAAGATAATCATAGCAACAGTTTGGTGTCTCACAGGTGCAAAAGAGGAATGACATTTCACATGTACACTGCAGTGGTTACGGGATTGAATGCAATAAATGATTGTGCTACGTGTGAATGGAAAACTGGAGTCACTCCAGATCGCAAAGTGTTTGAGATAACCATATCAGCGTTTTAGTGTCTCACAGGTGTAAATGTGTAAAAGGTGTAGGATCCAGATGCCACTCTTGTAATAGTCAAAACACAATGTGTAGAGAATCCTGATTGAGCGCTGTAAAGTGGAATGATATCTGAATTTAGCAACCTTAACTCTTTTCCTTCCTCCTCGTCTTTCCCATTTTCATCTAAGTAGAATGGTAACGTGTTTCTCTGCTTTTTGGGGCAGATCTTAACCTGGAGAGCCCCTGCCTGAAGAAGACCTGTGAGTTTGGAGCCATGTGCGTGGTTAAGAACAGCGAGCCAGTGTGCGAATGCTCAGATGCCTGTCCGCAGGACCAAGACCCTGTTTGCGGGAGTGATGGGCACACTTACAGCAGCTCATGCCAAATGAAGGCCATGGGATGTGCCCTTCAGAAACAGATACAGATGCAGCACAAAGGACCATGTGGTGAGTCCACAAACACACACGCATTGATGCCACTCACTCCTTCACTGCCTTTCATCCCCGTCCACCCCCTGCACTTAAGCACTCCACCGATATTTCGAGAGAGGACTGTAATTTTCCTCCTCCGCAACCTTTTTTTGAAACGATGCACTTAAGTTAGAATTAAAGAGGGCAGCATCCTTCACAGTAATTGTTTGCATGAGTCATGGGTTTTTTGTCTGGCTTTTGTAAGCGCGCTCCAGATAAGTCTGCAGAGGCCTGCTCGCCCTCCATACAAACGCATGTTTATGTGTGTTCTTCTCAAAAGGCTTGTAAATCATTTTCGATGGCTGTCTTTGTGCTTGGGAGGGGGATATTAAGGAGGCTTTTTCTGCTAAACTTCTGCTAGCCCTTTGTAAAGCTAGTCCCTTTCACTGTCGACTTAAGTTCAGAGAGAACGAGCTGGAGCTATTGTGTCGACAGAAGTGTCATGTGTTTGCGGTTAATACATGTGTGTGTGTATTGGTTCTGCCTCCAGTGAAGAGTTTAAAATGGATGCTGAGGGTCATTTGGTAGCAGTAGAATTCATCTCAGATTGCTATAGGCCACGGTTGTCCTTTATTGCAGCGCCGCCTATCATGCTATATATGTTGCCAGATAGCACATGACAAACGAGAGTGATATCTCTCTCCTCACAGGCTTCTGGAACATAAGCTTAACTACCCACATAGATTTAACTCACAGAAACAGGTTTGGTTGAGGCCAAACAAGTCAGTTTTCATGCATACATAGAGGAAGTCTTAAAACTGATGATGCAAACTGATGCAAAAAAAAAAAATTTAAATTAAATAAAATATGAACAAGATAATTGTATTTTTGAACCCCATTGATCTTTGAAAACAATAAATGTAAAAAAAAATGTCTGGGATTTCCCATGATTAATTTGATAAATATTAAATAAATATTAAGAAAAGTAAAAAAAAAAAAATTAATTAATCATGGGAAACCCCAGACATAATTAAAGACATTAAACATAATTAAATTTGTTAAAAACAATTATT
>JAUMHI010000069.1:9497125-9513896 GCA_032359435.1 Enteromius unitaeniatus
TAGTGCATTGATTTGGTGTTAAGGAATGATTCATATTATTATACATGTGTTAAACAGCAGTGATGCTTAATATTGTTTGACACATGGTTTTTAAGGTTTTTTTGGAAAATAGAAAATGCTAATTGATACTTTTATTCATGAGGCTTGCGTTAAATTGATCAATAACGAGGGTAAAGACATTTATAATGCTGCGAAATATTTTTTCAATAAGATCAGTCACATAAAATATTTCAAAAACATGTATTTTCAGCTTTTTATTAAAATATAATGCTGAAATTCATCTTTGCTATCATAAGAATAATTTTTTTATTAAAACAGAGAACAAATAATATAAATATTTTATACCAGTCAGTTAAACTATTTTTTTTTTATAGAAAGTAGTCTTTTTTATGTTGTTTTATATATGATTTGCATTTAATGCAGTCTTGGTGATGATGGAATGCTTCTTTCAAAACATTGTATATTATTATTAGTATTACTTATTTATTAAATGTTTTTGTTATTAAAAGCATTTTGTGCTTCCTTTGGGCTTCAGACAGTTTGGAAGTCTTTTCTTTGTTTGCTGTGCCTTAATAATAAGCAAATGGTGTGAAAGAAAAGAGAGCAGTTGTAATAATCATAGTCAAATGGTACATTCTTTCCCCTTGGAGTCTCTTGGCTGATCTTAACAAGACTCTGCCCTAAGGCGTAAATTCAGCTCAGCTCACATTAAGCAAAATACCGAATCTCTTCATCACAGCGTTGGATCGCTAATGCTCTGAAGCAGAAACCTGATGTCTACACAGTGAGTGCGTTTGCTCTCTGTATCACTGTGGCCAGGGCTTTAGGCTTGAGTGCTTTCATTGTTTCCAGGCTGGGGCTAATGAATTGAATGTCCTCCATGAGTATCGACCCTGCAAAGGCTGTCAGTGTGGATTTTTGATAAGACGTATCAGTGCTGGCCAACCCCTAGCCTTTACTGTGACCCGCTTCATAATCTGTTTAAGGAGATTTTTTATGCTAAGTGGCATTTCAACCTATTTGCAATCGATTTTCCCATCAGGGTGCACGAGGTTGCCCTACCCAGCTTTGCATGTGAAGAAAAGAACGCATTTAACTTGCAATGGAGACGTGGGAAAGAGCATCCACAGGCATTCGTTTTCCCTCATTAATCAAATCGATTGAGTTGCGGATTTTGTGTTTCCCTGATGCTAATGATAAATTGGCTTATTAATTGCAATTAATTGCGTATATCAGTATCTTCAGAGAAAATACCCCCAAAAGAAAATAATAGTTGTGAAGTTACCTCAAAATTGTGGATATATATATATATATATATATAGAATATTGTGTGTGTGTGTGTGTGTGTGTGTGTGTGTGTATATATATATATATATATAGGTTACCGATATAGATATGTATTTTTTTCTCAGCAAATACATGTTTTGTTCTTTAATAAAGGCAAATACACAGTTATGAACTGCAGCAGCTTTTACACTTTTTTTTTTTCTATTTTTTTTTAAGAGCTCGGGAACTTTTATTAAAAATAACAAACGGTAATGCTCTGTTACAAAGAGTGGTGCTTTATATCTCCAGCAAGTCAGCTTTGTTGACTAATGAACTTTAATTCTAATTAAATAGGCTAGATAAGAGTGTGTTTAATGAGGGGACTCATCTGAAGAAAAACCCTCACGGTTTCCTCACCCATAATCCTCGAAGTTTGGATCCTGGAGAAAATCGAGACGTATCCGTCGGGGGTTTCACACAGAGAAACTAACCCGGAACTTGCACCGAGACTAATTGCACCTGACATAATATTGTGTGATTACTGATGTCAACCAAGATGGCTGTGTTTACACTGATTTTTTGTGTTAGTGAGTTATGTGACTTCTAATCAAAAAGTGAGAGGCCATTTGCTGGTGGCACACTCGTGTCTTGTTTAATTTATTTCGTTAGTTGCTGGGTATTTCCGTAGCTTGTCATTATCTTGTTCTTCCAGCAGTGCCTTTGCTTCAATCTTTACTCCAACGTGAAGAAAATCTCAATATTCACTACTCCATATGCGTGGAATGTCTGAATATTTTGCCAAGCACTGTCCATTAATTCTTGGCAGCAAAAGTTAAAACAAGATGCTTGAGTACCTGGGAATATTTTTATTTTATTAGAAGACAATGTGCGGCATACTGATATGCAAATATGTGTTTGCATGAGGTCCCCAGTGTCTGCGTGTCTTATTTGTCTTCGCTCTTAGTGACTTCTAAACTACTTACCCGCTGTTACGCTCAGATCGCAGGTCTCGTGTGAGATTGCTTGTTTATCTCCCTGAAATCAGTGTGATTTTATTTGTTCTTTTATATGGTGTAAATTGAGGTTGTGCATGGGTTATTGCTCTTTGTGTGGACAAAGCTACATTAAGGACCTGCCTTGTGTTTGTTAAGAGGAAAACATCTGTGTATGGGTGTTTGTAAAACACAGTGTGTTGGTACCTCATCATTTTTACATTCACATTACCTTTGCTATTATCTAATGGTCTTGGAAGTACATTTTTTTAAACAGTAATAATTTAAGAACACCTTTACATATAACAATTAGCAAATAAATAATACATAAAATATATATATATATATATATATATATATAATATAAATAATAAATAAATGCAATATGGTGCTTTGAATTATTAGCATTATCATTAAACAGTTGATTTTAGTTCATAGTTTTGTTAGTTTAGTTTTTGTTATATCTGGTTATGTCTTCAAAACTAATATACATTTTTCATACTATACATTACAGTATGATGTTGTGGTACCATATATATTTTATTTTTTTATTATTTAGTTTTTTTCTGCTCAGACAAATGGTTTTGCTGTTTAATATGGATATTTTTATACATATTTTGTATGTTGTTTATGAATTTATGTTAACTAAGAAATTAATGGAACATTTGTCTTTTTATCACAGTTTTTGTAATATGAAATAAAGAGAAAAATATTAAATTTAAATTAAATTAAATTTAAATTCAATTAATTTAATGAGACAAAAACTTGTATGCATCGACCACCCATAAATGGACTAAATCATCTTATCTCTCATTTAAAAATGCCAGATACTTAAGGGTTTTTAGTTAGAATTGGCAATTCAGTTGTATTTAAAAATGTATTTATCAGTTTTTTTAATAAATATAGAATAATTGAGACAAAAAAATTACAATGTTGACATAGTTATGTATCCACCCTCCTCATAAATAGACTAAATAATCATACTTAATTTCCTACTTAAAAGTGTTTGCATTAAGAGTTTGAGTTAGAATTAGTATAATGATTTACTTGGACAGTTCAAATCAATAAAGGGTCTATAAAGTAAACAAAGTTATCTGTGTGTGTTCCAACAGACTGTGGTTCAGGAGGCTCAGGTTCAGGATCTGAAACCTGCGAGCAGGATCGTTGTCGACGTTACGGTGGATCATGGGATGACGACACAGAGGATGACCCCTGCATGTGTGACTTCACCTGTCAGACAGTGCTACGCAGCCCAGTATGTCCATTCACACGCCTCGCCATTTGCAGGCGAAGAGAGTGCCGCCCAAGCAATTGACTTGTTAAAAGGTGCTAAATCGTGTTGAGTCCATTAATCGCAGCGGGTTAACCTCTCTGTGAACATTTGCAGGTGTGCGGCTCTGATGGGAACACATACACCAGCGAGTGTGAGCTGAAGAAGGCCAGGTGCGAGAAGCAAATGGACTTGCTGCTCCAGAGTCAAGGTCCCTGCCCAAGTAAGACAGCACCTTCCTCTAATCTTTATGTTTTCCTCAGTCATCTGAAGAATAACTCTCCAGGAGCTCTTGTTGTTGGAGTCGCTGCAGCAGAATGCTGTGTTTCTTTGAGCTTAGGAGGCTTGTGTAGTCCAGACCTTAGCATCTAGCTCAGAGAGAGGAAGAGTGTGGCTCTGTGATCAGAGCTGTGTGAGATTCCCTCAGGCTTCAAGCTTGACTCCACTTGCGTGCGCACATGCGCGTTCTTTTCTCTCTCTCCCTCACTCGCTCTCTGCACCCCTCATCCTTTATCTATGGTTTTCTCGAACTCTGAGTTTTCTGCTTCAGAGCCTCACAGGCCCTCTAGCCAGATCAGTCATGCTCCTTCAGTGGCCGTGGAAAATAAATCCTTTTGGAGAACTTTCAACCGGTGTGAGGAGCTTTTGGCATCTGCTTCCCATTGGCTCAGCTCAGCTCAATGGAAATCTCATCGGGCCCTGCATTTGATATGCACGCCACAGTCTCTCCTCCCCCAGTTTCTGACCCGTGCCTTGGAGAGCTGATGGGCCTCCAGAGCACCTTGCTGCTTTTTGCTAATTGGAAATTAGGTCTCTGTGACCTCTAGACAACCTTGCACTGAGTCTCCTTGCAGTGAAGATCAGAGGATGATGTAAGCTACCTCTTGCAATTTGTTGGCTGGGTGTGACTCTCTGGACTAGGAAAAATTTATAAAAAATGTATATTTATAATCTTCATCCTTTTGTCGTTTTCAATATTTATTTCAGTATGTATGTACTTTATTTAGAATAACCAGCATTTTAACCAAACAGAAACGTTGCCCTGATTAATTTAAAAATGTTTTAGTGTAAAAATAAAAAAAAGTAATTTTTTTTTAGATTTATTTACATACAGATACTTAATGTATATGTGTAATTTGCTATATAATATTATTTAATTTAATAATATTGTTTACTATTTTGACTGAAGACTCAAAACAGCTAGTGTTATTTTAAAATTATGTACCACCAGAACATTTTTCAATATTTCGAATTCTTGTAAACCTTCTTCCACGTGCTTTTGTAAATTTTTTCTTATCTTTATCTTACCTATTTTTATTGATCGGTCTTACTATTTTTATTTGAGTTTAGTAATTTTAGTGATTAAACCTGGATGGATTTTTATTGTTTTTTTTTGTTTTGGTTTTTTTACATTTTTAATTTAATAATATTAATATTTGAGCTTTTTCCTGATTAACAATTTTTTTTTTAAGTTTTAGTTAACTGTGACAAAGCACTGATTTATATTGATAATTGTGGATTTATAGAATTTGTAAAATTCTAAAATAAACAAATTGTTTAAATCGGCATCAAAAGCATAAAAACACATGATATATACCAGGGGTAGGCAATGTCGGTCCTGGAGTGCCAATGTCCTGCAGAGTTTCACTCCAACCCAAATCAAACACACCTGAACAAGCTAATCAAGGTCTTCGAGGCTACAGGCAGGTGAGGTTTTTTTCCGGGTTGGAGCTAAACTCTGCAGGACATTGCACTAAACTCTGGCACTCCAGGACCGACGTTGCCTACCCCTGATATATGCAGTATTCAATATATCCTCCAGCCCTAATATTTATGTTCCACTTCTGTCTCCATTTCAATATAATGTGTGGTCATTTAAGTTTAGTTTAATTAAATTTTCTGCGCAAAATTGTTGTATTATTAACATGTGATATATTCCCAAAGTTTGACAGATAATCTTCACCACATCTATGCCAGTACCATCACCATCATCTAAGCTTTTCGTTCTCGCTTTTAGCAGCACCTTGTTGGTGTCAGAAAGGATTGTGTTGGGGGAAAAGCCGGTTTAGAAAGAGGATGTTGAAGAATCGCAGTGAGATGAGAAGAAAGGACCAAATTAAACGCACCTTTGTCATAATGGACTCAGTGTAGAAAGGAGACGTTTAATGAGGTGTGGACAAAACCCATCTCTGAAGCCACAAAATGCTGTGAAAGGCACAGTGACACATCACTATTATACCCCAGAACGTGTATGCTCACTGACGGCCCCCCTGATTTACGACAACCTAGTCCTTCTAGCTCCGAACTCCAAACCTGCCGCCTCACAGCCATTCAGTTCAATGGCCTAGAGAAGAAGCGCTGGAACAGAACAAGCGTGGAAAGACTGGGAAACAAATGACAGCACAGATAAGACAAATAGGCACCTGCCATCTGCCTCAGGCACAACGTTATAGTTAAACACCGCAACAAACTTCCTCCGTATGTGAGCCGGGAACGCTAAAAAAGTATAATTAGGTTATAGCGAGAGTGGACTGACATTGCGCTCTTGTGCATTTGCGTCCATAAACCTGGACTCCATAAATCTTTGTTTGACATTGTGGCATAGGTGTAAACGGCCCTATCAGAGCTGAGAACAAATGGAAAGAACAGGCCCCTGAGAATGTGTCAAATGTCACCCACCAGACATTCGACGAGAGGTCTATTGTTTGTTTTCACGGCTGGTAATAGCATCATTTTTTCCTGATTTTGAAATGGTGTCAGGAATTGTAAATAGAATTGTTATCTGGCAGCCAGATGCAGGCTCTCCCACCTCTGCTCCTTAAGCGATTCTTATTGTGTTGTACTAAATTGCATTTCAGCTTGGATTGTTTCGTTTAATTTGTCTTAAGAACGCTGTGGATCTCAATATGTCTCTCTCTCTCTCTTCCTCCCCCACCCATCCCTGTTTGCTCTGCATCTTCTTTCTAGCTATCGTATCAGCTCCTCCAGAGCTCGTTGCCTCCCAGGACTGTAGCGAAACTGTGTATGGATGCTGCCAAGACAATAAGACCACTGCCCTGGGTGTCGGACTGGCTGGGTGTCCTAGTACGTATAAACACCATGAAGCCTTATCTATCAACCAGTATACTAGCAGTTTGATTCAGTCATATTAAATACCACACACAAGCTAAGCCAAACATGTCTTTTTTACAGAAATGACTCTTTTTATTCAGCAAGGACATATTCAGTTGATTAAAAGTGACAGTAAAGGCTTTTAGGATGATACTAAAGATTTCTATTTCAAATAAATGCTCTTCTTTTGAACTTGGCCTTAACTACTGTGCACTTACATTCAAATTAATCGTTTTATACAATGCACTTTTTGTGTACATACATGTTTTTACATTGTAGTTATATATTTTGTTTTAAAAATACCTATATGAAATTACATCTGTAATTAATTTCTGAATTAAATTCATGAGAACACTGTTAACCCATCCCTTACACCTTAACCCAGTTTTAAACCTACCCATACCACCACATCTGTCCCTTTACCTTTTGCAATACAATATGACCACAAAAAGTACATTTTACTTATTTTTTTTAATGCAAATACATAGTAGTTAAGGCCACCTAATATAAAGTGTGAGCCAATATAGTTATTAATATTTCACAATTGTACTTTATTACTATATGTTTATAATTTGAACAAAGTCTTAAATGATAAAAGCATGGAAGGTGGAATGATCTAACATTTACTACACACAGTAAGTGTTTACTGGACATTTTGTTAATTTGACCCTGACATGTATTACAAATTTGTATCTCCACAATGCCAATTAAAACAAAACTGTTGAACTATAAGCATAACAAGTCATAATAATAAATATCCAGAAGTAATTCTGTTTAATTATCCCAAATGTGAGTGGATGAACTTTTACTTTTTCAAGTTGGGTTGAACCAAATTCTGGCCCTTTCCAAATGCTTGTTTTCTTATTATTGCCAATTATGGATGAATGGGAAATGTGCTGCTGTGGTTTGCAACCCTGACAACAGTCCAAAATATCACTTAACTGTGTATTGAACGTAAAATGTGTTCCGATTGTGTAGCTTGCAATTTCTTGTAACATCCCAAATGCTTACAGATTGTGTCTGTTTTGTCTTTAGGTGTGTGTCTATGTAATCATTACGGCTCATATGGAGGCACCTGTGACCCATCCAGCGGTCAGTGCTCCTGTAAACCTGGTGTAGGGGGACTCAAGTGCGACCGCTGCGAGCCCGGCTTCTGGAACTTCCGAGGCATCGTTACAGAGAACATGAGTGGCTGCACACGTAAGCGTTCCTCTCTTCTCTCTTTCCTGGTGATTTTCTTTCGGGGCATTTTCTGTTAAATGTGTTAAATGTTCCTTTCTAATCCGAAATCCGAAGTGACAACCTACTCGTTTAACGTGCGCAATCCTTCCAGCCTCAAATGCGATTTCTGTCAAAACAAGCGTCTGGAGTTAAGCCTCCGAGCCACCGCGGGTAATGGGGACTGCGCAAGAGTGCAACGTGGCTTGACCTATAAGTTCTGCCTACAGACCAATAAAGCTCTGACGCACACAGCCGTGTGTTTGTACATGCTACAAAGCCGAGGATAGAAAAACAAGCGTGATTGAAACAGTTTGTGCTCTGTCCCAGGGGTCCTCGGAGCATTAGCACATTCTGTAGCCGCGTTCGCTTTCACCCCAGGGCTTCTTGACCCTGCTTTGAACTCCGCCAGGCTGCGGTCATCGACACAGAGCGAGCACCATTGCTGTAGCCGTGGGGTCACAGATTGGAGCAGCTTGAGATTGCCTGCATGCATTTGGCGGATGTGTGGATGTTTTTGTCAGAGTGAAATTGAAGAGAAAGAGACAAGGAATCTAATCAAAACTGTTCAAGCAGATAAGGTTGACAGCCCTCTCCCTCTCTCTCTCTCTTCATCAGCGTGTAACTGTGATGGAGTGGGTTCGGTTCGTGACGACTGTGAGCAGATGTCAGGGCTGTGCTCATGTAAGCCTGGAGTTAAGGGCATGAAATGCAACGTGTGCCCCGATGGCAGCAAAATGGGAGCCAACGGCTGTGACAAAGGTAACGCTGGGATTTTAATTACCACAAAACTCAGGCAGTCTCTCCAGGACTGTAGTTCTCATGCAGCTAGGTTGTGACTTTATGAATTATAATTAGGTCTGTTTTTCGCAATGCTGGGTACATGTATAAAAGGGTAACAATAGGGTACAATAATAAAAATGACGGTATTGGTTAATTAATAGTCTTTGCTAATTAAAAGTGGTTTAACAAATAAGGGTGAATTCATGGTTCTGAATAAGAGTCAGAACCATGGATGTGGGTTTGAATTTATCCGTTTATGAGATGGTCTGGTTTATCAATTAACAGTATATCCATAGATATGTGTTATTATTCATAATATTTATATTCTGTTGAGATATATATATATATATACTTTAAAAAAATTTAAATAAATATCCATTTTCATTCATTATCACTTGTAGCATTAAAACTGTTTGTTTTTGTTTTTAATATGTATTTATTTATTCAGGCAAAATAATATAGAATATAATAATAATATAATTTGAATAAAATTGTATAAAATATAATATTGACCATTTGTAATTTACCATTTTCATTATTTAAATATCTGTTCGTATCAAATAAAACATCTATCAGTATCTATCACGCTAAAATTATGATTTTATTTGAATAATTGATTTCATTTTAATTATTAATTATTAGATATTATAATTATCTTAAAAGGCTGAGACTACAGTAATTTATTATTTACATTAAAAGTAGAAATCCCATAAAAATAAAAATAAAACTAAATTTAATTCCAAATATTTTTATACTAAATAATGTGTCATCAAGTATTTTCTGGCATCATTTAAAAATGTTTTAATTTGTTTTGCATTGAACTATATGCTATAATCTGATTAACTAAATAGAGTTCAAAGTTGGATCTTCAAATGCACACCAGGGGTGACAGTGAAATGCTATCCTGATGTCACCTCCTGTGTTGGCATGGTGAGTAGAATGAAGTCACCATCAGCTATTGACAGGAAGTGAAGAGCTTAATGAACTCAACAGTCCCAGCATAGAAGTGTTCATGCAGCGTTCCTGCCAGATAAAAGCTGCCACATGGAAGTACAGAAGAGGAAGCCAGTCAATGCTGCAGGCCAGGCAGTGCAGCCCAGCACTCTGATGTCAGAGTAAAGAGTAGACTTCTGTTGCGGGGAAGGTCCCTGCTCTGCAACTGATGCAAGTCCATCTTTCTGATGAAAATCTATGAAAGAGGTCACAGGGTTCATATCAGAAGTGGATTAACAAGTAGCCCACACTGAAATGACCAGCATATATTGTGTTTTGGGATGCAGGGTCCCACATGTTTGTCCATCAGCTTTCAGAAACCCTTAAAAGTTCAAGTATCAGCTATGTATTAACCAGAGGTCGATATATTCCACAGGACCTGAGGCACCCAAGTCTTGTGATGAGCTTGTGTGCCACTTTGGGGCATCATGTGTGGAGGTGAATGGACAGGCTCACTGTGAGTGCCCGTCGCCAGATTGTGATGAGAAAAACAAGACCAAGGTGAGTAATAACACTCTACACCTACTCTAGCGATGAAGATTTGTTTTCTAATAATAGATATGGATTTGTTTTTGGACAGGTATGTGGTTCTGATGGGGTCACCTACGCAGACCGATGCCAGCTGAAGACCATTGCATGCAGACAAGATAAAGAGATCACTGTAGAGCATTTAGGCCAGTGCAAAGGTGAGACTAGACTCTTAATATCAGATTTGTTAGCTGTTTTTTTGCAGAAAGAAAGTGTGAACGATAAATTATGACCCTGGACCACAAAACTAGTCATAAGTCACACTGGTATATTTGTAGCAATAGCCAACAATACAAAACACATTAAAACACTTTAAATTAATTATTATTGTCTTTTTTTCCAGTAAAATATTATAAACATGAAGAAACCAAGATAAATAGGCTACTTGAAAAAATAGAAAAATTGTATTATAACCTAATATAAAAATACCTAAATGTTTTCAGAAAATACATCTTGTATTTTTACTGTATTTATTTTACCAGTTTCAACAAAAAAATTCAGATAATAATTTTTATTATGTATTTTCTAAATGTTATTGTATTTATGTAGTTATGTCAGTTTGATGTGCTTCTTAGTTATTTATTTTTATTGGGGTTTTTTTTACGTTTATTTTAATTGTGCTTGTAACAAAATTGAGTGGAAAAAACTCTTTGCATTAAGGATGATTACATGTTTTAACAAAAGAGAGAAATATAATGATCAAAGAAATACATTTTTGGTGCAAACCACTGTACATGGCCCATATTTAGGAATGGGGTCACTGTGTGTGGGATGGGCATAGGGGTTTTGATGCGGGTGGCGGGTGTTAAAAAGCTGCCTGACAGATGCTCCCCTGTAGATAGAGCCGTGCTGCTTGGCTTCAGGCTGGAGTCTTTGAATCCCCTAGAACTGGGCGACATTTGAGCTGTTTGATTTGCATCACCCCTGTGTGGATTAGGGAGAGTTAACTGCACAGTCTGAAGGAAGCACCTGCAATCCAGCTGCTGATGCTGTCGGGAGGTCTACTTTGGGTAGAGCAAGCTGTGTAAAGAGTTGGGCATCGCTCTCTTTCTCTTTTAAATCATTCGGTGGTTGCTGTGTACATGCATGGGCAAAGGGACCTGGTAGAAGGCCAAGGTTAAGACTTTCATGTCGGCTGTATGTAAGAAGCACTATGCCAGCTCACGTCAGAGCTGCTCTGAGATGGGCATGGCACATGGTGGACATCGCCAGCTGCCGAATCCTGGATCAAGGCCAATGGCAGGTGCCAGACATTTTCAGCAGCAGCAGCCCATGCAGCCACTCTGTCAGACCTGTTAATGCCACATAAGTGCAGCTTGACCTAACCTGACTCTGTGTTGCATTGTTTTTCATAGCTATAACCAGGTCCTTATGAATTCTTTGCCAACAGAAAATAAAATCATTAAATCAACATCACTCATTCTTTGCCTTCATTTTTCACTAGCAACAAATAAAAATAATTATATCTAAATAAATATATATAAATATAAACTACTTGTGCATTGTGCATTTCTTAATATTAAGCCTAAAAAGTGTTTTACTGTCAATATTGATGAGGATTGTATGATCTTTGAATAATATCGCTTTAAATGCAAGATATTTAAAGTGTGCCTGAAGTATAATTAAAGTAGTTCCACTTTAACACAATCAAATATACTTTAGTTGGACTTCAGCCCAACATCTGCATAATTAAATTGCATTGCAAAATTAGTTGTTCCAGTTTGGCAGACTTTAAGTAGACCAGTTTAGTATACCAGATGTACAATTTCGGGGGTTTTATTAAGCACGTACAGTAAATATGTAAAGGCCTTTGTAGTATATTAGGCATGAAATAAAAGTAATTTAATTCAAATTACATTTTCAATAGGGAATATATCAGCCAGAAAAATTAATATTTGGATACTTTGATGAGTGATCAGACTCATCAATAATAAGTTTTTATCATCATCTGCATTTTTTTGCAGCAGCCATATCGTTCATATTAGTTGACTTACCATCCAGTCTGTTCTTTTTGTGAACAGTGATTCACGTTGACAGATATTATAGTTATCTGATTACATCTTACATTTGGCAAATGGATTCTGGACCTGGTTATGACACAACATACCGCAAACTGATGTTTAGAGATGACGATTGGACCATCATCCCAGTAGTCATTAACCGGAGCACCTCTCTGTCTTGCTCTGTTTCTTGGCATTACCTGCCTGTATGACAAGAATCCAGCTGCTCTTCTGGGTTTATTCAGGGATCTGGGAGCAAGTAAAGAGCGGGCTTAGGTTGGATCTTCACCAGCCTAGGGCGGAACTGGCAACAGCAGGACCATTTATTAATTTCTTCTCCGACATGTGGGGTAAAGCGGCCCAGGCTTCAGAGTTCTCGGCAGCCCTGAGGTGGAGGGGTTAGATCACAAGCTCATTTCACGTGTGACTGGATGTGAATTAGCCGAAAGCCTGCTTTTCTCTCTATATTTCTCCCGCTGATCTCTTGACGCTCTCTCATCATCAACTCTTCTTGATGACAAATGGTGCTATGAAACGCCACACGGAGCGAGTTACTCCTCATGTTGCCATAGCAGGAAGCAGATGAGGCAATCAGTGGCACATCTTGGTACATGACGCAGGGTGTTCAGGGTCTTGAATGGCTGAGAAACTTTTGGCTCATCAAGAGTCCAGGACTTGGCAGTTCCTTGCGCTCACATATGGTGTCATCACCTGTACGCTTGCTGCAAATTGGCAGTCTGCGCATTAGCATATGGGACGGGCGGCTTTCGGCGTAGATGTTAGTTTTGGTTATCGTTTTTGTTCTAAACTATATTTTAGGTTTAGAATCCGTTTATCTCTGTCATACTATAAAAAAGCGTTTCGAATCATCCCTCAGTGTTTAAAAATAAAACAACATAAAATGGAAATCTACAGGCCAGGGCAAGGCATAGACGTTAAAATACACACTGTTGCAGAAGTCTGTTCTGATAAAATTGCGTACTAACCTTGTCTGTGCAGAGTTATATCCAATTTTTCAACCTTTCTCATTACCATGTAAAGGCGGTACACCCCTTCAAGGTACTCTTTACATAGAAAAAAATCCACCCACAAGAATTATGTAGTGTAACCTGGAGTTTATCCACCTACTTCAACAGTAGTATCACTCCTATAAGGGCATTTTAAACAACTGTGATACATAACTCTTATTTTGTATGTAAGCATATGTACGTTTTAATAGCAATATGACTATTGACTATGAATATGAGTATTACTGTAAATTATTCTGACTTACCCAGTGCTTCGCAACCAGGTGGCCAGGTCCCACTAGAGGCCTCAGCAAACTTCCAAGGGCAAAAACTATAGATAAATCAAAAAGATATTTCTTCTTAATAATTTACTCCCTCAAGGTTTAAAAAAAAAAAAAAAAAAAAACAGACTTCCATCTGTTTTGAAATAAACCTGGATATATTAAGTAGTCAAAATGTTTTCTAGACCTGAAAAGTCATATCAATTTTAGGTATAATTTGTGAGTGAAAATATATATTTTTAAATTCTTACCCTTGATTCTTATTCTGTAAATCATGAACAACTTTAAAAATCATGTGGCTTTATTTATTTATTGTTGTGGACACTGGGGGGGTCTTAGAGTCAAAATAGGGGCTGGACTACAAGGTTATTATATAGTTAACGAAAACGAACGAAAAGACTAGAACTAGAATTGAAAAAGCATTTTCATTAACTGAAACAAAAATAAAAACGAGAGTTTAAAAAACCCCGAAAACTAACTGAAACTGTTTTGTGTGTATACAAAACTAACTTAAATGAACTAATATTATAGCAAAAACGCCCTTCGTCCGTGCTGTCCGCGATGTCTCCGGCTAGCGTGATGGCTGCAGCGAAAGTCGGAAGAAAGCAGATTATGAATCCTAGGGCTGGGCGATATATATCCAATGATATATTATGCGCATCTCGTCAGTAAAGCCGGTTCGGTGATTCAAATCTAGTGTGTTCTTGGACAAACCTCAGCGAGTCTCTGGTAGTGCCGCGCGAGCTCGAGTTTGTTTTCACAACGTGCACACACCTCTCTCTGCGTCTGCTCTGTTCAGCGAGCGGATAGGAGGAGCAGAGCTTTTGGTTAAAATATATATTATGTTGCTTCTAACTCGCTTTTACATGCAAATATAGCCAAAATCTCAGCATAGCCATTGTTTAGATTTTATGTGTACTTGATAAATCAAGATTAATCCAGATTAACATCTCGTAAAATAGAGCTAGTTTAGAAGGCCTAATAATGGGGTGCATTTCAGTCACTATTTAATATTGATTCAATTTTTCTGACAACAGAAACCATTAAATATATCAGCGAAAACAGTTATGTTATAGTTTTTATTATACAATACTTATTCTGGTGATTTTGATTCATGCACCTGACAAATATCCTAATTTACAAAAGAAAAAAATAAATAAAACTAAGACTGTAAGCAATCTAAGCAATTTCCAAATATAAAAACTAATAACAACTAGCAAATCTGCCTATAAAAACTAATTAAAACTAACTGAATTTGAAAAAAAAACTCAAAACGAAATAAAAACTAAAACTAATGAAAAATCCAAAACTATTATAACCTAGCTGGACAAAGTGATGAAGTAACATGTAAATCTTGAGATTAGATTTTCTAATTCAGAGACATTGCATCACTATGCAAATATTGCAAAGAGTCCTGCCCCAATGAAATCTCATTGGTCCAAAATTCTGCTCCACAGCAGTGTTGCCTGTGTGGTTTTCACACAGGATTGGAATAGTTTAACACTGTTGCCACAGTTTTTTTTTTTTCATGTCCATGTGTGGAAGCGCCCCCAAAAGCGTGATATTTAGCCCCTGGAATGCAAATTTTACTGGATTCCCTCCTAAAAAACTAGTTTTGAGTAACAATTGGGTGGAATTTTGTTTTGAGAAAACTTGGCAACCCTTCTCCACATAGCTTAACATTACACTCCAAAAATACTGTCAGCTTGGACAGACTCGAGTCTGTAGTCATAGCTAGTTTCACAAGTACAATGAGCTAAAAGGATTCTCCGTGGTGCTCTATTTGCGTTAAACTCATTGCTTACATTGAATCCAGAACAATCATCTTTACCCCATCTCTACTTTTCTCTCTCTGCCTCTTTCAACTTCACTTCCCCCTAAAAAACACACGCGAGTACAGTGTTGTATGAAAAGACAGAAAGCCATCTTAATAACAGCCTTTCAAGGGTAAGTATACGGCTATGGCGACTGAAGATGACAATGATTTTTGCGTCTCCTAATTGTGCACCCTGCCTCTCTGAAAACCAAATGGAGCGTTAAACTTGATTAAGGCGAACTGAATGCTCCTGTTGCCAGTTGCTCTCTTTCAATGTGCGTATTTGTGTCACAAAACCCAAAGCTGAGGTGAGCGTCTTGAAGCCCACACCCCAGATATCTCCTTCCCTCCGAGCAAACGCTACACTGAGCTCTTGAATGACAGGTGCAGCCAAGTCGAAATAAGAAAACGCATGCCGTGACACACGGCGATAGCATCGGTGCTCTCCCTCACAAAGCTAGCGTATCTACACACTCGCCCAGGCTGTGACAGCCGGTCTGATAGAAGTAGTATTTCTGTAAGGTATCGTATTTCACACCTCGTCAGCTACTCGCTGTTCAAATGCGAGATGATTAGCATGTAATTAAGAGCCTGTGCTAGCATGTTATCAGGTTCCCGACCAAGCGAGGTTAGCCTGTACACGAGGGATCCGTTAAAGTTTAGCACGAAGCCACGGATGATTGGGTGTTTGGATCCCTTGGTCCCTTTTGTGGTGAAATCTTCGTACCACGGTTATTATTGTCCTCTGAATCGTTTTATATATTTATCAGAGAATATGTATCTTTGAAGAAGCCTCTTGCATTGGTAATGTCTTTTTTTCGAGTTTGAGCTCAGCCGCTGCATTGGAGAGGTTTGCGAGAGTGTTGACAAGGCTGCGGTGGTTGAAGCGTCGACGGATGCCTGCATGAAGTGAGGGCTTCCTTTGAAGCTGCAGCTAAACCCTGCTTTTCTGCCCTATTTATATCAATCATTCATCACTAGAGGCTCTGGCTGTCTGTGATTAAAGCCTCCCTACAGGAGGGCAACATCTGAATATGTATATATAATTCATATCTACAGGCACTCTCTCACAGATCAACCATATTCTGCAAACCCAGTAGTGTATAAACACTTCTGGTCAAGAGTCTGCGTAATGATCGGGTTGAGCTTGCAGAAAAACCTAGCTTTTAAAAAACCTCAAAGAATCACATCAGAAAGACGCGGTGGAGCAACCTAGGTCTTCTACATGTGCAGTTAATCAATTTTGTGGGTAATTTAAAGGCATAGTGCACTCAAATTGGAGATTCTGTCATTATTTTTCACTCTCTTGTCATTCCTCTGTGACTTTTAAAAGGTAAGGTTTAAAGAATGCCCTGGCTGCTATTCTTCAATGTAATTAAAGTAATTGTGTAGCTTCAACATGACAAAAAAAGAATCATAAAAGTGGCTCTTCTGAAGCCTTAAAATAACTTTATGTACAGGAAACCAAAATTCTTAGATACAAATTGTCATCATTTACTTTCCTTA
>JAUMHI010000069.1:9513996-9556225 GCA_032359435.1 Enteromius unitaeniatus
TTCTGAAGCCTTAAAATAACTTTATGTACAGGAAACCAAAATTCTTAGATACAAATTGTCATCATTTACTTTCCTTAATGCTGTTGCAAACCTGTATGACTCTATGTACGAAACTATTGGAGTATCAACATTTAGGGTGAACTCTCTTAAGTCATTATTCATGTTCATTAGAGTTTATGGGACTAGAATGAATCACTCTTTTCTATAAATTGGCTTATTCAGTTCACAGAATTGTTCTGAATGATTTGCTCCCAAAAAATCCAAATTTCAGTGACAAGGAATATATTAGTCATTTGGACCAATTTTACTTTGCCTTTTTGAAGCTTGACAACTTTAGCCACCAGTCATTGTCATTGTATGGAAAAGAACAACAAGGACATTAATTCAAAATCTCTCCTTTTGTGTTCCACAAAAGAAAGTCAGTCATTGAAATTTGGAACAACGGGGGGTGCAATAAATGACAAAATGTTAGTTTTTGGGGTGAACTAATCCTTTATTGCTAAGCTCATGTTGTTTGACTACAAAAGGGGCTCTTTGCAGGTGTTCAGGTGTTGGGGTGTAATGAAGCGATATGATTTTTGCGGGCAGGAGTGGGTTTATTCCCGGTGTTTCAATGCATCTGATTTTGATATGAATCTGTGAGGCATACAAAGCATTGCTCGGGCTAAAGACGCCCTGCTGAAACCATGCTGAGGCTTTTTTTTTGTTTGTTTTAATGGGCGGGAGGGTGTAGGTAGAATTCAAAGGTGAGAAAGAAGGCTTACAGAAACATTTCCATCTATGCTTACCCATCATTCCATTCCTGCTTTCTCCCAGAATCCATTGAGCTGACGGCCAAACCCACCCCCTTCCCAACCACCCACCGCACCACCCCTCCCACCGCTCACGTCAAGATCACCAAACAGCGCCATGGCCACACCACCACCACCACAACTTCAAGCATTCGTGGGGATCTGGACAGCTTCGTGGTGGAGGCATTGCCTCCACCGAGGGTGGTCGAGGCAGGAAAGTACTCCAGCTCTTTCACCACCCACCGCCCCACCACACTCAACAAACCACCCCGCACCTCATCCCCACCCCTGGACTCCAGCCCTGACTTTGACGAATCGGGTAGTGGAGAGCCCAGTGGGGACGACGAGATGGTGAGCGGAATGGAGGAGAGCGGAGAAGAGCCACTTGGTAATGCATTCACCATAATCTTTCAGTCATAAGGGGTTTAGGCATAATTGTCAAGAACAGATGACAAGAGATGATGAAATTCTCCCTTGTATGGAGTGACCTTGCGTGTGAGATGACCTCGACTCGAATTGTAATGGCATATCAATTTAATACTGCCCATTATCTCAGCGCCCATTATTATTTGAGAGGTTTTGACACCTGACATCCAACTGCTAAGTGAACGGTTTCATTTGGAATCACTTCGGTGAATAATTCACTAAAATGACTAGCTTCAGTTTTTAACGTGGCATAACCTTATGAGTAAACCTCTTCTAAAAGCCATTTCAGATGAAGTCGATGCAACCACTGTTCCTGTCTCTCCTTGCAAAGTCTGTGTTTATCCGGAACCAAGCTTAAGACATAGATCCCATTAAATTAATTGATTTTTTTTCTATGTTGACATTTTTGACACAATTACTTTTTGTTAGATCCTATTTATATGTATTGTAACTATATTATTGGTTGCGTTTTGTTATTTCCAGTCCAAATGAGAACCACAGCTAGTTGTTTTCTATAAATTTACAACTTGTACCATGAAAGAAAAGTAGCAATTAGCTGAAAATAGTAGAAGCTGCAATTCTTAAATGAATTGTAAATATCTTGTTTGGCTCAAAATGTGAATCTGTTCTTTTTGTCAACGTTCTATACACTTCTGCAGACTAATAGACATCTAAGAGCCACAAAACTCCAATTTTATTCTCCAATACAGCCGCCTTTAAAATGATAGCCTCTTGGTTGACATACAAGTGACAAATCCCTCAATCCCTTTACTTGTTTTGTGTCCTTCAACAGCACGATATATAAAGTAGACCAGCTATTTTTATTCAGCTAATGCTCGCTTTACCGTTTAACTGCCTGAACTGGTATAAGAGAGAGCAGCAGGGCCTCAGATTTATTCTCTTGTCACTGTTGGACCGGAGCACTCTTTGACACAGGACACATGAAGTCTGTCTGACATCGGAGTGGGAGGCATCTCTTGGGACTTTCTGATGACTTTCTGCCTCCCAGTGAACCAATAGCCTGTAAGGCTGAAGCAGTGTGGCGGCCAGCGTGCACCTCGGGGGCAGCGGCTCATAAATTTGCCCACAGACGCGATGAAAAGACGTCCAGGGATGCTTTCCAGCTCTACGCCAAAAGTCATTTTCCACCACTCACTATTTCCACACGCTGCCTCTCTCATACTCACAGAGCCCTTGAACATCTGACGGCTTTATGGCTTGTTTGGCAAGCAGGAGATATTTAGCTCCAACCCACAGTGCTAATTTTCTGCATATATCCTTGTAGGTGTGAGGCTGGCTCCGTAGCTTAGTCAGTTTTAACAAGCTATTGTTAGGGTTTGACTAAATGTGAGTTTTAAAAGTAGGAATACATTAAAAAAGATGTAAAAGTCATTTCGCAGCTACTTGCAGATTGTTTACTGCAAATCAAAGAGTCAACCATAGAGCCGTCTGCCTCTGTAATTATTTACACCATAATGTTCCTTGACATGTTATTTTTTATTTTTTTGCAATTATACAATCAGAGAGATATCAGTTTCAACTAGTTGCATCAAATTCTAGAAATCCTGCTCGTGTGACCTCTTCCTCTCTCTCTTCAGGTACAACAGTAGCAACTACCACTCTTCCCACAGCCGAAGAACGGTCTTCCTGTGACAACACACCTTTCGGCTGCTGTCCCGATGGGAAGACGGCCGCCATCAGCTCAGAGAATACAAACTGTCCCTGTAAGTTCCTGCCAATCACTCTTAGATAAGAGCATGTGTTTGTTTATTAAGTGTATAACTAGTTCTATGATTAAGCCTCCAACAGTGATTGTTGGTTTATCCGGGAAGACTGAGAGGACAGTTAGGAGGAGAGGGCCAGTGTTGTTAATGACAGGATAAACTACTGTCCATGAGCATGTATTATATTAGACATGCCGTATGGATGTTAATGTTGTGTGCCCAGGGTCCAAAAGTAGTATTTGTCATGCGCCAAATGCTTGTAAAAATTGCTTGTTACTCACCAGCTGGCAGGTGACTATATCAGAAACTGATATATCATACATTGTTGAATAAAATTTTAAATACAGTATGTATGCAGTAGACTGTACATAAAGGTGTCATTTTAAGCAGCCATCACTCACACAGCATTCAATGTGATCATCATTTTTTTTAAATAGAAAAAACTTCTAACTTTTGAATGGTAGTGTATACAGGTTTAATTTTGGACCCTGAGTATGCCAGATGCAGGGGAGCAGGTTCAGTGTCAGTAGCCGTAGCAAATGGATAAACCAATTCTCCAAAATGTGTTCTGACTGGCATTAGACCAGATGTGTCCATACACACACAAAACTTTTTCTCACACCAGCCCCATCTGTTTTATAAGAGCAGAAATTACACGCAATGGAGACTAATCAATACAGTACAGACAGCCAGTAGCAGGCAGATGTTTTGTGTTCTCTGTATGGGAACACTAGGTCAAGTGCTCACATCTCTTCTCATATCCGTCAGCCGGGTCTCGTAACTCCCCACCGTTTATTGGCGATGTGTCACAGCGGCCGAGAGCGAGGGCCCTAATGTCCATTGCGTTCAGTCTCTGCTGTCAGCTCCCGCTCTCCCCACGTCTCTCAAGCACTAAGGAGAACTCCCCCTAATATCAAACTGTTTTATTGAAAAGCTGAAAACGGCAACCAGTGCAGTTTACCCCCTGCTGCCTGAATGCAACGTTATCCAGTATTCTAGTCCTAAGATTATACACTGTAATTATATTAGCAATTTATTTATATATTAACAAGTACTTATTTAAAATATTTATTTATTTCTATGCATGTATGTGTTTTTATACATACCATATTTTTAAATATACTGCACAATACATTATAATGTATTATACTTACACTTTACAATTACACTTTCTGAGTGAGAAATGTTTATGTTTGAATTTTCTCAATTTACTTCTCAAAAATTTATTTTTGGACCCTGAAAAAAAGTACTGAAAGAATAAAAGTCTAACATTTGTTTTACTACTGGAATCATTTTACTGTTATAGTTGGTGTTTATTCTCCTCTGTTGTCCTCTATGGACCAATTCTGAGCCTATGATTTAAACTAGGGAGTCTTAGATGCCTCTGCCCTACCCCTTAGCATAAAAGTAAAAATATTAGTTAAGAATGAATTGACATATCTAGTGTAAATTAAAATTATATGGCTCATTGTACAACAGGAAGCCATCTGGATTCTTTGTAACCAAAGATAAGGACAGTTTTAATGAGTACACGCTAGAAATGATGGACCATAGCCGTATTGTGGCGGAGAATTTAGGACTTTAATTTGAATCCACATCTAAAGCCTGATTTCTCCACATGTCTTTGCGCTCCGTGGGAAATTCCTGTCCTCAGATGTTTCCGATTTAGAATCTGATCGCTGTTTCCGTCCATCTCTCTTCACATTCAAATCTCCCCCATTTGCTCCTTTTTGAAAGTCCCATCAGATACGAGGTGATGTGTGTCTGTGCAAAAAGACCCTTATCATGCAGTTTTAACCAGCTTCTGTCACTCACCCGTTCCTGGGATTAGAAGACAATTACGGCTATCTTTCACGATAATCATACAAGTGCTTATCCCGGTCCCAGCCAAGCTGGAGCTTGGCCGGCATGATTGATTTGGGCAATTTGTTCAGCTGATTACATGCTGCACAGAACCCAGCATCAGGCCTGCTCCCCGCTCTCCTTCAGTCGTTCATTCATTATTTATTTCTCTCCGTCATGTAAAAACGGGCCTCTGATCCTCTCTCGCTCTTTCCGCTTATTAGTGTCAATGAGAAAGGTCAGCAATAACCTTAAAGGAATGTTTAATGATGACCCCGACCCTAGTCGGGACATATGAAAGTGTCTTTTAACCTATTATCTGTGATATATTGTGCAATGTATGTCAGTGTCGCTGTCTAACCGATCTCTCTCCACTCAGTCCTCCATGCCAGCTTTTGGGAACAGTCTCGGTCTGGTAAACTCCAGTCCATCCTTCCTTCCAGACCTTCTCCCTTTATCCATATTCTCACATACGTCCCTATACCTCCACCTCCACTGCAAACAAACTAACCTCACAGAAGCTCCATCACTAACTTAAAGACTGGCATTGCACCAACCACAAGTGTATGTAGCTGAGTAGACTGGCACTGTGTCTTTTATATAACCATATGTGCTTCCCTGCCTTGCCCCACAGCCACCATGCGTTTCAGCGGCTTCCTGCACCTTGATAAGGTAGAGGGTCAGGAGGTCTTCTACACGCCTGAGATGGAGGATCCCAAGTCAGAACTGTTTGGCGAAACGGCCCGGAGCATCGAAAGCGATGTGAGTTGGGCTGCTCAAACTTATGCTTGAGCTCACTTTCAGTTCAGCTTTGAAAAGAAGTTCAGATTTCGGTTACAGTTTCATTTTTATTAAAAAAACTACACCAAGTTAGATGTTTTGTTTTTTTCAGTTGTGTGGCAGTAGTTCAAAATGCTAGCTGTTCTAAAAAGTAGCAGAATAACTCAAACCTGATTGAATATGAGCTTGTTTTTTTTGTCAGATTCTTTTCTTGTTTGTTTCAACCCTTTGCTTCTCCATCCTCCATCTCTGTTTTCTTTTGAGGTTGGCCCCTTGGGAATTAATGCGGAATGCATAGCGATAATTGGTTGAATTATCCAACAAAACAGGTTGACTATGCCTTTTGAAAAAATATGTGTCTGGTGATCTGTCAGTGTCTGGAAAGCAGTGCAGTAACAAAAAACAAAATGCAGACACTTGATTTTGAAGTTTGTGATCAACACAAATCCCATTTTAGCAACAAGCGCTCAAAACTGTCCAGATACTAAATATAGTCTGCTAGCACTAGTCACGATACCAAAGTTTCAGAAGCAGTTCTAAGGAATTTTCACATTATTTGATACTAATTTTAAGACTGCTGCAAAAATGTGGAATAGTAGTAAATACAAACTAATCAAAGCAATGAAACGTTGTTTCTTGTTAATATATTATTTTTTATTGTTAATATATGTACAGTATATATGTATTTTTCTTGTTAATACTAAAATCAACCTTTTGCTTTTCTCTAATTCAGTTAGAACACTTTTTACGGTACCTTAAAGACAATAAAGCAGGATTTGAATATAAGGACAATACAATCAAAAGTGTAAAAAACACTGTAAGATAATAATTGTGAAAAATTATAAAATGTATTTGATACATCACTGCTAATTCAATACATTTTGTCAGTATTATTTGTTTATGTATTTAGTTTATTAGTTTATTTTTATTTAGTATTATTTGATTTTCAAAAAGCCGTTATTCATCATCATTTTGGTTGTAGTACACAGTTTCAACACTGGCTGGTATCTTGGCCTCGACACACCGATACTTCTGACATACTAATAGCCTAGCTTCCTTTACTTTCCTGCAATCTTTCCTGCAAGTTTTTCCTGCAATCTTCAGCTGACACTGCAAACTACCTGCCGGCATCTGCAGAAGAAGCTGGCGATTTGTTCTTGGCTTGTTAACCCATTTTGGGCGTGTCCAGGAATGAAGGGCAGTACGATAATGAGTTCCACTTATCACTCTAATGTTAGCTAGTGCTGTGACCGAGATTCCCGACAGGGACTAAGCGAGGATGTAATCAGCCTTTCTCTAGAACCGCTCTACCTGACACAGAAAGCTAATCCCCTATACTTCACTCTCTCGCTCGGTGAGGTCCAAATCTCAAATGAGGCCATGGGCAGTACAGAGTCAGCAATTGAAATGGTTTCACTTGCCTTGAGCGTATTCTAATCCCACTACTTCGTGATGTTCATGATGCCCCCAGGTTCAGCAAAGCACCCCCCCCCCCCTTCACGCCTCGATATCTCCACCCTGTCTTTCCCTTCGCTTAATTTCAACACTGGCCACTCGACTCTGTCTAAGCAGCTTCTGAGGATAGAGACCAGTTTCTGGGTCAGCGTTTCTATTCGGCTATGCTGGGCAGCCTGGTTTTGTTGGGGGTGTTTCCAGTGATGCCTGAAGAAAGGGAGGGAGCGTCTCCTTTCATTTCTTGCCCAGCATGGATCCAAAAGTACAATGAACTCACATAGGGTCAGCCTTAGAGGCAAAAGACATTATGTCTGCGACAACTATGGGCTTTTCCAAATTCAAGTGCAGCTGTGAATGAAAGACAGAAGAAGGAAAACACAAGGCCCTTGGGTGACTTGAATGGGGTACTCGATGGACCTCCTGCTGAGGCACTCTTGCAGAATAAGCACACACGTCAGAGAGCGCTAGAACAACTCACAAAGCGGTTTGTCAATTGAATACATCCTAATTGGAAACTACTTCTTGTTTGCTCTAGTTTTGACCAATTAGGTACAATGAAATGAATTTGGTCTTTGTATTCAGGAAACCAGCAGCAACTAAGCATTTCTTGCGTTATTCCAAATCAGTGACAGAACAATCCTACGTGTACCGAGGTGGAAACCAAGTCAATTCTAAACAGGCAGTATTGTAATCTGACATTTACCGCTGACTTTGAAACGTGTTCATGTAATTACTTCTGCGCTGTAGTTAAATGTCAATTTGTGCACCAAGACCCGATGGGCTTCAGTAGAGTTTTTCCACTGACACACTTTCTCATCCTGTGGAGGAATTTGTTGTTAACAAGAACTAGATCAGCATATCGAGCTTATTACCAGTTCATACACTGCACTTGGGGCATTTACTTCTTTGTTTTTCTCTTTCTTACTTTCTCTCTGCTTTTATTTTCTCCAGCTGAATGAGTTGTTCCGGAAGTCAGATGTCCAGAAAGACTTCAAGAGTGTCCGTGTGAAGAATCTGGCCCCTAGCAACTCCATAATATCCTTTATCGAGGTTCACTTTGACCCAGGTAAAATCACACCAAAGGTTTTCTTAAAGATTGTTTACTAAAAACATTATCATTGGGAACAATTCCGATTTTTTTATGTACGCATGCTGTTTGCATAATTTCAGTGGCCAATTCACTATTAAAAAACAATCTAGTGCAGGGGTGCCAGATTAATCTCCTTGAGGGCCACAGTCCTACAGAGTTTGTTACAAACCCTGCTCCAACACACTTCAAATATTCCTGAAGGACTTTATGAGCTGGATCAGGTGCGTTTAATTAGGATTGAAGCTAAGCTCAAAAACTTCTTTAGGAACTGAATTTGACACCCTGATCTAGCTGCTCAAACTCCCCCACAGAATTAGCACTGAGCACATCTTATGTAACAGAGGCTAGCTAGTGGTTGTGAATAGAAAACATATCTAAATGCGAAGAAACTGTGTTTTAGTTACAACTAAACAACCCCCCCAAACAACCACTGCCCATGACGACGATGCCATCGTCCATCGCAAAATTTCACATTAGACATCGTACTATGCCTATTGCCTAATTTGCATAGACATTGAGGTGTGTTGGACTGACAATAATATTTATAGATTAATATGAATATTTCAGTGCATTTATCTGCATTAAACGGCATTGCATGTGTGTAGTGCGTAGTGAAGATAGTTGTTTGTGCTAAAATATGGCACAGTTTAGTGAATTCGCCCCTAAATGTTCTTTATTATCTGTCTCCCCCAGTCGTTCTGTTTTTCGTTATCCTGTTTTTATTTACTTTCTTTTTTTTGAAGCTGCTTGAAAAAAAGCACAAAGCACACAGTCCGACTTATACCCTCCTCTCACATCAAAATTCCCCCGGTCTGCGCTCCTTTAGAAACGTGCCCGCGGCAAGAAATAAAAAGCACATAAAAACTCCCTTGTATGTTTGAAGAAAATAATAATTCAACCCAGCAGAATGAGGCGTATAAGTTAAGTAAAAGAATCCCTGAAGATACGGCTCTCGTCTTTTCTGTCTGGCGGAGCGGTCAGAGAGCGTGGCCTTTTTAGCGAGGTAATTTATCAGCTAGGGCTTCTGAAAAAGCTCCTTTATTTCAGTCTCCATCGCTTCTCATGCTTTTAAGACCCTGAGCATCACACTAGCTGATAAAAATCTCCTTCGCTATTCTCTTTTTATTGGTCCCCTTCAGCAGCACAAGAGCACAATTCTAGCACAAGCGCCTGTCATAAAGGCGGTCTGTGGTGGCCAGTAACAGGGCCATCTGTGGAAGCGTTATTAGAGTGTTTCATCCCAACGTCCCTGAAACGCATGGCTGTTCAAGAACAGATTCTCCCAAGGGCCTATTACATGCAGGCTTTTCTGTATATATTTGCAGTATGTTATGTCAAGTGCGAGGGTGGTGGGGCTGGTTAGTGCCGGTTCTTCACATTCTGCTGTGCAGTACGTTCACCTCTGGCTCTGTTTAATGTTGTGTTCTTGTGCTACAGACACAAGGTTCAATGTGGAGGATATTGAGGGAGCCCTTCTCAAACAGCTCAAGGCGTCTAAAGACACTGGTATCGTTGTGAAGATGCCTGAGGATGAGAACATCCGCATCACCACCTATGGTAACCTGCTTGAAATTGCTTTTCCGTCCCTTTTTCTTTTTCCTCCCACTGCCTTTTGTTGAATGTGATTGCTCTTCAAGCTGGCATTTGATAACCACGAGTGCCCTCAGGACTCAAATAACTCAAAAAGATCCATCTTATTGAACGTGAGACTGTATGTCTCAGCTTCTGTTTCATTTGACAAGAATTAAATACGTCTACCCTGACTAAGGCCCGTTGACCTACTTTTTCCTTCTCCTAATTTTTTAGGCCTTTCAGCTGTACCTTTCTTCACCACCACCACCACCACCGTAGCGTCGGTCACAACTCCCACCACCACTACACTGTTTCCCACTTCTGCATTTACCACGCTCCGCCCGACCACCACCAGACGGCCTTTCACCAGCCGCAAGACCACCACAGCTGCACCAGCAACCACCACTCCATCTAAGCCCCCCACAACCACAGGCTCGGTGAAGAACAGACTGGCAGTCCATGGCAGCAGGCCGTGCGACTCCCAGCCCTGCCGTCACGGTGGAACCTGTGAGGAGGAAGACAATGACTTCACCTGCATCTGTCCTGCAGGAAGAGGAGGAGCTGTGTGCGAGAAAGGTGAGGAGAACTATAGAAGAAAATCAGGGCATTGCAGGGACAACTGGGTAAAACCATAGCCAGGACATTTTTAATGTCCCCATAATCAACAAAAAATAAATATCTTTGCATAATAAAACAAAAACAAATTTTTAGACCATTCAAGATTTATTTGTTGCATTATCAAGTTATTATTAAGACATTTTTCCTATCCATTTTACTACTGCACTGGACAATTATGAGCATTTTTTCAGGCTCCTATTTGTAGGTTCAGTTTAACAGTAATGAATAGGTTGTTTTCATTGCTGTTGAAGTGAAATAACTGAACATAAACATTGTAGCCTAAGAAAAATGCTTATTTTAAAAGAAAATAAGCTCTTAACTCTTCAGTTGTTCTCAGGGGTGATTTTTTATTAAAATGCGCTTTTTTATTAAAATATGTTGTTTTTAATCAACATAAAGGCTGTACAGCAAATACTACCATGAATACTTTCCAGATTTAAATATTTTAATATATTCGTGTTAAATAGAATAGAATTTATAATATATGTTATGCATTTAAATAAAAATAAAAAAACATACTTTTTGCATTATGTTTTTTCGGAATTATGTTTTATGAAAATAATGTCATCATGCAGAACATTTTTTTCAAGCAAAGCATTGTTTCTTATTTCGTTTGATCTTTTCTTTTGGTATGAAATAAAAACCACAACAGAATAACATTTGAATATTTCATATATATTTGAATATTTATTACTGTTAATAATTGATTGCAATTAAATATGTATTATTTATAACTGTTATTATTTATTATTAATATTTCTGCGTATTTGAATCCTTTGAAAACTAAAGTATTCAATAAGGATTGAATTTAAAATGGTAGCCCTGCTGTTACAATGAAGAAATTTTAGCTCAATTCATTGCCTCTGTTGGTGGTATTGGGATATGAAACTAACATTTGCAGCTGTGTTAGGTTATAATTGACACTAATTACATCGATGAACTTTAGTTAGTATCAAACCGCTGTGAGGTGAAAAAAGCCACTAATTAAAGGCTTGTAAGCAGCCCTCAAACACTTCCTCTGATCAATCGGGCCATTAAAGAGTGATGAAGAGAGAAGGCTTCATCAGCCTTGCATTCTCCTGAGAAAAGGGTGAGAGACAGTCAGGAGAGAGAGGTGTTGATACATTTCTGAGCATGGGGATTCTCTGTCTGGAATGTAAATGTCTAACAGAGAAAGGTCCAGCTCATATGATTTTTCACGCTTGGGAATATTGCAAACACAACATGAACTGCACATTACTGTAATATTGACCGGGGTATCTGCATTATCTGAGGTAGACACACATAAGCAGTTTTGTTTGTCGCTCTATCAGCAGAGAGCAGACTGTTAAGGGATTGAAGGCCTGGTTGAGAGCCTCTGATGACCTGCTTTATCTGTCTTCTACCTTCTGTTCTACTCAGTTATAAAGTACTACATACCATCCTTTGGTGGCAAGTCTTACCTGGCTTTCCGAACCATGAGGGCCTACCACACTGTGCGAATTGCCATGGAATTCAGGGCATCGGAAATGACAGGGATATTGCTGTATAATGGCCAAAAGGGCAAAAAGGACTTCTTGTCTTTGGCACTTGTTGAAGGAAATGTGGAGCTCAGGTAAGTAACCCATATTTGTTATATACTTTAGCCGTTCTTATTCAGAGTGATGACCACTACAGATCCGTTAACCCATTTAAATTTTTGTTTTTCCTTCTTGAAGGTTTAACACTGGTTCTGGGACGGCTTCGGTGATCAGTAAGGTCCTGGTCAAACCAGGTCGCTGGCATCAGCTCGTAGTAGTGCGTAACAGGCGTAATGCCATGCTGAGCGTGGACAATGAGCCCAGCGTTGAAGGACAAAGTCCCCCAGGAACAGATGGACTCAACCTGGACACAGACCTTTTCATCGGAGGAGTGCTTGAAGACATGATACCAGAGTAATAGAAGCTTCAAATAGCACTAACAAGAGCCCGTTTAGCCTAGTTAGAAGCCATAATGAAACAATATAGAGAATAATAACCTAAACCACTGACTGTCTGAGATACATTTGTCTGCACATGTTTGCGGAAACCTGTCAGAACAGCTAATATGACTTAATAAGATTGAGCAGAAATAGCCAAATCAAATTAGCATCAATCAGAGATGTTGCAAAACACCACTTGAGTTCTTGTGGGTCTAATTGAATGTTTTTCCATCTGTTCTCAGTCAGGCAAAGAGTGTCTTTTCTCAGTTGAGAAGACGACATCTTTGTTTTTTATTTAATCATTTCACGCTTTTGTTACATTTTCCGTGTCATTTACGAATTAAGACGAGCAGTAAGGAACTGACAACAACTGATTTGTTTCTGCAGCGTAAAGGAAAGGACGTCAGTTTCAACGGGCCTGGTGGGCTGCATCCGCATGCTGGACGTCAACAACTTGTTCTTTAACCTGCAAGAGAATGGCGACAGCGTTTTGTACGGCTCCGGCGTGGGCGAGTGCGGCAACAATCCGTGCATGCCGAACCCCTGCAAGAATGGAGCCTCCTGCCAGGTCAAAGAAGCAGAGATGTTCCACTGCAAATGTGTCAATGGTTTCTCTGGTAAGTCCAACACATTTTTTTTGATGCCAGTAGTGGTGCAGAAATGACAACCTTCACCTTTAACTATACACTATTGAATTATAAAGGGTTCTGCAGTCATTCTCTGTTGCGTTCTGGACTTGACTGTACTGATGAAAGTTTCAGCAGGGCAGAGGATGCTTGTCTAATCAGTTTTTAGCCTTATGGGTATGTAAGAAAGATGAGTGTTTACCCAATAATATGAAGGCAGCAAGGACAAACATGCAGTGAATACAAAAAACTTCACCAGTCCTGAAAATATACACCATGGAAAGAAAGCGAGTAGGAAAATGTCAGTATCTTCAGAACAACAGACACAAGCTGTATTTCTCACAGCTCTATAAATAAAAAAATATATTTAATAAAACAGAGTCAAACTGTATTCAGTTCATTTAAAGCCACTTTTCAAGCATCAAGCTTCTAACTGAATCTGATGGAGTCTCTCATGGACAGACAAGGTTTTTCTAGTGTCTCTGTTTATTTATTAATTTTGATTTTAAATTGAAAATAATACCTAACATTAACCTTTAATACATTTTTATAAATATATATCAAATATTTGTAAAAGAAAGAAAAAAAATCTAATATGAATAAATGTACAGTGATATAAAAATATATTTTTAGGAGATAAATTAAAAATAATTAATTTTCTTTAAGCATTTGGCAGGTCTTAGTGTTTCTACTGCCAGTTTATTCCTAGTACATAATGCCAACGTTATGATGAGCATTTTCCAATGTCTGCGACACAAAGTTTGTTCAATCTTCAACTAAATTGGCTCAGGTCATCGTTAGACCAAGACTTAAAAAATGTGGATTTGTGTGTTTAAAAAAAGTGTAAAACACCAAGATATTTAATGGGGATTGTGCCAAACAAGAGTGAAGCTGTGTCTTGGATGAATTTTTTTATGTTAAAAGGAAAAATGTATAATGTTACAAAAAATTATATTATGTATAATAACAATAGTTTACAAAACCACACTTTTTATTGTATTTTTGAGCAAACAATGTTTTGAGGTCTTCTTTCAAAACATTTGGAAACTATACTAGCTGCAAACTTGTGAACAGTAGTATATATTCCACTGGTGCGCTTGGCCCTGTAATTACTGCTTGCAGCTGTACATTTCTGGCTTCTCCTGTATGTCCATCTTTTTCTTCTCTCAGCATAAGGAACGGTAGGAATCATCCACACTGTAAAAGTTACTCTTTGTTCACTTTGAAGAAGCTTTTTTTTTCTCCATCTTGCGGTGTTGCTCCAGACATTTGAAATATTGCCCAGAGTAAATTGCTCTGTTGTTCTGCTCACAAGCCTTTATTGAACAACCTTTATAATAATACAGTTCAATATCTTCCACTTTATTTCAGTGCTGCAGAATGGCTGCAATGAGGTGTGTAGGAAAATGAAGACCCTTTGAAGTAGAAATGTACACAAAGAAATTGGCTAGAGGGATAAATATGTGGGATAACCTTTAATGTTTAAAGAGCAGGATTGTAAGTTGGAAGGTTGCCGCACTGTCTCCGCGATAGAGCGGCCTTACAGTTTGAGAGCAAAAGAGAGAGACACCTAGCAGAGCGTCTCAGAACGCGGCGGGGGCTTTCATTACAGCAAGCAGAAGCTGCCGCCCGTGGCGTGATCTCCTACTATGTTCTTTGTGATGATGGGAGTGTTCTGATGAGGCTAGAAGCGCTGACCTGAAGGAGTTTCGGTCTCAAACCAGGAAGGCACACAAGCACTCCATGCGGCACGGCGGCTTAATCTAAAGTTGTAATAATTCAAAACAAAATCCTATTAGAAATCCTTTACGCTCTTAAAAATAAGGCTTCTTTATTGGGAATCTATGGTTCCATAAAGAACCTTTAACATCCATGGAATCTTTCCTTTGAAAAAAGTTTTCATGTTTCCGAAAATTCATATTAGCAATATACTCATCAATTTAGCTTCTTTAGCTAAATTTACAAAACATTCTCTCATTCATTTCAGTGCAAGAAGTTCATCACTTCTATTCCTAACACTGTGACTTAACTAGCCTGTTTGTATGATGATCGACAGGAAGTTGTTTGGTTTCTCCCAAAGTGGCTTTTTATCATCTTTTGTTTTTACAAAAATATCCATTTCTGTTAACAGGTCCAACTTGTGCTGACGCCCACAACCCTTGCGACCCTAATAAATGTCACCCGTCATCGCGGTGCCAGGTCCTTCCGGAGGGAGGTTACAAATGCGATTGCCCAATGGGACGTGAGGGCAAGCACTGTGAAAAAGGTAGAGTACTACATCACAGTAAAAATACAGTAAATGAGCGAATGGACTCTCCTAAGGACTGAAATAACTGCTACATCTCAGTTGTAATTTCAGTATTGATTTTTGTCAGGATCGATCGGTCTGACTTGGATATTGGCTGCAGAATTATCAAGGGGGGAAAAGGGCTGAGGTGGTGGTGGGGTGGTAAAAGTGAGATTCTCCAGTTGGCGTCTCCAGTACTGTAAAATGGGTTTTACCAGCCAATATAAGAGAGTCAGCATCTGGGAGGTGATTTGAAATTATTTTCCTTTTTACGCCATGTCTGAGCTGCCATCCTGAACTGGAAGATCAAACATATGGTGGGTCGAGGGGGGGTGGATTACTCTCCTAAGGGAGCTGGACCCTAACCAGGGAAGAGATGCTTCGTTCTTCTGCCATTTCGAAGCTTTCATTAGCGCTCTTACTCTGTTGCGTTTCTCTCTCTCAGCTCATTAAAATTCCTACAGATGTTTTAGACCGCAATTTGGAAAAGGGGAAACCAAATGAAAGGTTTAGGAACACATGTGTGTATGCGTATCGGATACCATCCGTGGTGCAAGGGGAGTCCGGCCATAACCGCTAGGCCATGAGCCTGTTAAATTAATGGTTAAATTAGCCTATATAGTGCAATAGTGGCCGGCCATTTTTTTCAGCTGCATTGGTTCTGAAACTATTTTACATATTAATTTTCTCCATAGAAATTAAAAAAAATGTCTACATTAAAGAGTTTTAAGCCACAAATCAAACCAAGCTGCTGTGAAGTGAATCACAACATTGAAAACTTTGATTTGAAGCAAAAAAAATATTTGGAAATTAGACAAAAAGTTACAGGCAAATGACTGTGTGTTTAATGGCTTTAAAGGGATAGTTCACTCAAAAATGAACTTTTTGTCATATTTACTCATGTCATTCCAAACCTGTATGAAGTTTTTTATGATGTTATACAGAAAGTAAGATATTTTGAAGAATGCTAGAAATAATATGGAAGAAATACCATTTGATATTTTGATAACAGTTTATTTTGTTTACTATGGAAGTCAATGAGGGCCAACAATATAAGAAAGAACTATTCCTTTAATGAGGAAAAGAATGATTGGTGGAGATTTCTTACAGAATTGTGGGTAATGTAGTCTCTCATAAGGATTCCTGCTGGTAAACGTGGTACAAGATAAGTTAAAATTCAACAATGCACATTATACGAGCATATACAGCTGATTACCACCTTGTAGCTCACAGTAGGGCTGACTTTAAAGCTTTTTAAATTATTGTTAAAAAATCCCTGTGAAGAAAATAAAAAGGACTTTTACATTTGAAAGCTGATTATCACACAGTGTGTGGCTTCCAGCTCATTTCCATCTCCATCAATTCTTTACTGATTGGTTAAAAATTTCATTTTCAGGACTATCAGGACCATCTGAAATACTATTTCAGTGTTTATATTATCAATATGATGTCACTAAAAGTGGGCGGGCCCGATTTTATCACTCACAATGTACCCAATGATTGTAGTATGTCCTTGCACACACATGCAAGCACCTGTTCAACCCAGAACTGTCAAACGAGAGGGGCCAGAGAGTCACCTTTTTGTCTAAGAAAGTCTCCATTAGCGAGTGATTAAAATAAATTGAGGTGAACCAGAATCAATGAGTTGAGCACATCCATCAGACGGAGTGTTTTTTTTTTTATCGCTTGAATCAATGAGATGAGTAATTCTATCAGTCAGCTGCACATCATGATTAATGGGGAGTCAGTCGGGCAAAGTGTCCAGGGAGAGTGGCTCTCTCAGATAAGAGACTGTCCAGCACTGTTTGGCTCTTCTGAAAAGAGTAAGTCAGAAACAGGAGAGCGCTCCCTTCCGGACGAGGCCAGAAGATAAATACATGCAGCGTGCTGAAAGAAGGAAAATTACGTTACATAACAGTCTAGTCAGGAAACACTTGACTCGGGAGATACAATACTCTATTTTCTCTGAAGCACTGCTGTCCTAAATAACAAAGCAATGCGTGATTCATTCATTAGCTTCCATTTGGAAATGACGATTTTTATAATCAATGAATAGTGTTTGAAAAATCAATGTGGTGTATTTCAGAGTAATAAATATATGTTCTAAATAATAAATATATATATACAAGAAAAAGCATCCTAGTTTGCTTAACAGATGCTTAATTGTAATGCTGATTTACAATATGTTTGTGCATACACTTTTTCGGCTAGTTTTGCAAATGTGAAATGTTGTAGTTTAATTTAATATTTCGTAATAAATATTTCTATGTAAAACAAGAGATGGACTGTTTAGTTGTCAGTAATTTACCAAACAGCAGACCTGTCCTGTACTGTACTGTACTGTAAGCTGATTGCAGTACAGAAAAAGAGGCTTCTCCTTTGTCACTTTCCGTTTTGACTCCTCTCTTCCTTGTGGTGTCTGCAAGTGTTGTGTCTTCTTGTACAATAGCGAAGCTGCCGCTGTGTTAAACAATAGCTAATTAGGTTTTTAATCTCAGTCTGCCATCCCAGACTGAGCATGCGCCCATCCTGTGTAATTACTGCAGGATGCTTGCTGGGCTGAGTGGCAGAACTGTGTGTTGATGGGTGTGAGTGTATGTGTGATCTGGTAAGCTGTACACTGTCACTGCCTGGTCTCATAATTGGAGGAACATCAAACACATTAAGTTATCTGCAAAACATAAAGGACTTTTTTGTATTTCTCAGTGTCAGACAAGGGAGGCGCTTTCATTCCTTACTTTACTGGAGATTCTTTCCTGGAGCTCAAGGGCCTTCATCTGTACGGCCAGGATCTGAGGTATTGCATTATATATTGGCGGTTGATTTTTGCATTTAGGGTTAAAATGCACATAGTAGTGTTATATTATTGGTGGTCTTTTCCTCTCCGTTTGTGTTTTTGATTCATTCATGTTAGTTATATTCAATATTTGTGCGTTAAAAGCATGTTATATGTAAGGATTATTATTAAGAAGAATAGTTACTTTTATTTGAAAGTGTCTTGTTTAGCAATATTGTGTTATATAGTAACATAACAATTATAATAATCATGATACAATAAATAAACATATAATCGTATTTTGTGTATTATTTTTGCAATTATTGTTGTTGATAATATTTTAACAGGTACTGAATAGCCGCCTTCTCAGACCAATTCATCAAAAAAATACTCTGTAAACACAACTTGTTTAATTAAGCTTCATCGCATTCATATTATTTTCATGTTTCAAGTAATTTCAAGTTAATTTAGGATCGCGCATGTAGAATTTGATTCAGAAATGATGGTCAGTTGTTTGAGCTGTTAACTCAGTAATAAGTCCATCCATTTCCACCAAGTCTGATGCATATTTGCTGACTAAATGCAAATGTTGTTTCTCGCAATACTTTTTGCCTGTATCAATAATCGAGCTGTACTCATTTGTTCATAGGCAAAAGTTCAGCATGACTGTGGTTCTGTTGGCCAATGACTCCAAAGGCATGATCTTCTACAATGGTCAAAAGACTGATGGCAAAGGAGATTTCATTTCTCTCTCCCTGAATGATGGTATCTTGGAGTTTAGATATGACCTGGGCAAAGGACCGGCTGTAATTAGGTAACTATAGAACTCTCTATATTTCTATTTCAGTAGAGTTGAGTTCAGATTTCTCAGCTGTTTTGTGTTCTGTTTTAGTGTATCTAACTACAGCTTTTGGGTTTATTTTCATATCGCTATTAAGAGGGGCAAATAAACATTTTTCCCATCTTTTTGTGTGTGTGCAACAGGAGTAAAGAAAAAATCAAGCTGAACGAATGGAGCACAGTGAATCTGGAGAGGGCAAGCAGAAAAGGAGAGATCAGCATTAACGGCAAAGACCCCGTCAGAGGAGAAGCGCCGGTATGAAAACCCTCTTATGCTTCTTATCCTGCCCTATAAAGGCCAAAAACATTGCCCTTCTTTACAAGAACAAGTCAAACTAGCTGTTCCATTTCTTGCCAAAAATTACTTTTTATGGTACTTCGATATACAGTGGAGTCCAAAAGCACAAATAGTTTTTTGATTGAAAATAAAGGTATATTTAAGTTTTTATGTCACTAATCAAATCATTTGCGACACTGATAATGTGATTGTGTACAGACGGTCACATGTTCTTCCTTTGAAGCTCAAAATGTTCTCTGAATAATCTCAAATTGTGCTGGAGAATATATAATTTTTGAGGAGTTCATATAAATCCAGTGCTGCTATCAGTAAAGCAAAAGAAAAGACAAACAAATACCAGGTTCTAAACAACTTTTTATCCAAACTGTTATGCTGTGAACGTCAACTGTGTTAAAAAAAAATATATATATATAAATTAAAACACAAGCATTTTCAAAAGACTTTTAGACCCCACTGTACAACATGGTATTGCATGATCACAATACTCATGTACTATGATTATGATTTCAGATAATACTATGGTATTATCATGGTAGATTTCAAAGGAACCATGATGTTACTATGACGCTAATTGATATTGTCCAGCAAGTCATGTTTTGCTTGGCGCATTCTTTGAAGTTTAGTTGGCTATTTTCACGCAGGGTCTTGGGTGCATGTGTGGGAAGCTTTCGAAATGTTCCTCTTTTTTTTACGTCTCGTACTTGTGGTCTTTTGTCTGTGCTCTCCGTTTGCTTTTAATTGCCATGTGGAAATGACTCTGTCTGTTGTGCTACGGATTCGCACCCACTCAGATCAATCCCAGCAGCCTCGTGTCAAAGCCGAAGTACGACAGCAGAACAATCGGGCTGCTCTCGTACACAAATCGAGGCCATGTAATAATCTCGAAACTCTCTCATCCTCCAGTTATTCTAAATAGTGTAATTTGTGATTAGCTTGATGTAGTTTTACGCGTAGGCACTTAAGTGTGCCTTTTTTCGTCGTTAAACCTTCCTACGTATGATAATTGTGTTTCATTTCAGCAGTAGAGGCAGGAAAATCTTATTAAAGCGAGAGCGTGAGAGGATGAGAAAGGGAAAAAATGTGAAGAAACCAGAAGGGTCTCTTTCCAACGGGGCCGTCTGCAGCGAAACCCCAAGAGAAATACTTTCATATTGCCTCCATGGCCTCAGTCGTTCCACTGAACAGACTCTAACTACGCCGCCGTATCACAAAGCAAATATAAATAATGCGGGTGCAGTAGTGTAAAACATAGAGCAACTTTAATGTCATTTCTGATTTACTCTGAACATTTGTTTCCGAGGCACTGTACACACACATATATATTTATTTACTTGCGACCTGCATGCTAAGTGTCTTGCTTGAGCTAGGCGTCTGAATATTTTATTCCTCAGGCTTACAGTTTACTGCATGCAGTTCTGTGTGTACTGACATCCTCTGTGTTTTCTACACTGGTAACATTTTTTTTCTTCCTTCCCCTGCGCTCTTTTTGTGTGCTGTCTGGATATAAGAAATCACGCAAGGTAATGACTGAAGTCTGAAATCGCTTTCTCGAATCAACATCCTCATTCCCACCAAAAGCAACTGTCCATTTCAGCCTCATTGTCCATTAGTCGAGATCTGGTAGAGGATCAAACGAAATGAAGGGGAGGTTTTTTTTTCCCCCCTCCTCTTCAAACCATTCCATATGCTGAAAGGAACGAGGCAGAGAGAGATTTGGCTTTCACCTCAGACCAGCTGGTATGGGGGCGACGAGGGAGAGAGTTATCATTTGACCACCATTGTTTCATCACCCTTCCAACAACAATGAAATGTCTTCATTAGTCTCGCGTGGGAGGGCCATTAAACCGCTTCACTGTGGATGTAGACTGCGAAAGAAACGCTGCTGGCGTGGGAGAGAAAGGGAGTGTTATCATGAGAAGAAAGAGATGTGAGAAGAAGAGCGCGTGGAACAGAGCTAGGAGTTGTTCTTTTGGCACGTTTGTTTTTGGACCCTTCAAGGGTGTCTTACTTTTTGTTTGTTTGTTTGTTTGTTTGAGGTGGTACCAGTGACAGTCCTGGCCCTAGGCAACACAAGACATGACCAAAGAGAAAGACATTCTATAAATAAGTCTGAGACATGTTAGTCTAGTGAGAGTTTCTTTTTAGAATCCAAGGCAGCTTTCAGATGTGGAACTTTTGAACCCAAAACTTTTTGAACTTTGGGGTTATGGTATCTTATGTTTACCAGTCAAAAATACAAAACCATTTTAATAGAGTATTATATCTATTTTTCCATACATATACAGAAACTGTGTCAGAACATGATCAGGTCAAAGTGAATAATTTTTGGCACCAAATTTTTATAGTTTTTACTTGTAGTCCACTATATGAAGAACCTTTGAGTATAAAATGTGAAGGTTTACTTTATTTAACTCTTCTCACTTACATAAATGAACTATAGTGTCCTGATACTTTATAAATGTCTTTACTGTTACCTTTGATCTATTAAATTCATTATTAATAAAATTATTACATTTCCTTTGGCTCTAAATGCTAGTATAGCATTAATAAAGATACATTTCATTAGTGTATTATATTATTGGTTATTTATATGACAGATAGTGATGATTTTCATCAACTTAAGAGCAAATTAATTCTGCATGGTGCAACTTCTACTAATGTGTTTTAAACAAACACCCTTTTTTTTTACCTACAACAATCGTGCAACTTAATTATCAAAGATACTCGCTTTTCTTGGAAATTGCATTTCATATTCTTAGCTCAGAAATCAGAGGGGGCACGTGCCAGTTTGAGTGGGCATGATGCTTCAAGGGCCCTTGGGGAAACTTCCTAAATAACACTGGCAGTTAGCTATTCACTTCACCTGCTCAATCTCGCTCTCGGCTCGTGTTGGCAGGGAACGGGAGAGTGAAAATGTCTCTCCCAGCCTGTGGCTGTCGGTGCGTTGCAGCTTTGTGTCAAGACTTCTTATTGCACACGTCTCTGACCACATGAAACAGCAGCTGGGTGAAAACATTCCTAGCTATGCTGTCTTGGCCCAACCGCATGCTTGGACTGGCCTCCGGGTCCATAGCCAGAGCTTTTCAAGCCTTCGCCTGTATCCGTACTTAGCTATTCTTCTTTTTATATCGCTGGAATGAGAGCTGGACCACACGTCAGAAATTGGCATTGCTGTTGATGTCCTATCTTTTTTTTTTCCCGGCAATTAACTTGCCTTTCCCCCAAGGCAATTATTGGCCTACATAAAATAAAGATTTTTAATTCTTTTTAAGTAGAGCCCCATGCAGAAAAATCCCACTGTAACTAAAGCGATTTTCACACAGGTTGGAGAAATGCTCATTTCATGGTCATCTGCGTTGTGAGCTGTACACCAATTAGAGTTTACAGCTCAAGATTTTAAAGGTCCAAGGAACAATCAGGCATCCATTACATTCTTTCATTATAAAACCATCCATATCAATCGTCCTCATTTCAATCGCTGCAAATTTCTCTCTCACTATTTTCCTACCTCTTTTCCTCCTGTCTTATACGTTAGAATCATTTACCATTCAGGGAACTCAGCCTAAATCAATTTTGGTTTTGTAATACAATACTCACATTGATGTGGATAAGGATTAGGTGTAAAAGCTGAATAAATAAGCCTGCTCATGTACAGTAAACATCCACTCTTATACTGATTGCTTTTACTGCAGTTGCTCTACTAGATGACCCATACAAATTTATAACCATTTTGTTTACATTAAAGTTTGAAGAGCGAATAGAGGATAAGGAACATTTTGTGTGGTTTCTCATGCTCATTTTTGTACTCTACAGAATCAGCACACAGATCTTAATTTGAAGGAGTCACTTTTTGTGGGCGGAGCCCCTGATTTCCGTAAAATAGCCAGAGCTGCTGCGATCAAAGATGGCTTCAAAGGGGCCATTCAGACGGTGAGAGCTATTACAAATGCATTAAAGTCATGAATTCTCATTAACATCCCATTTTACTTCCATAAACTAATGTATTTTTAGAGAGAAACAGGATATTCAGTGAGGATAAACCTGAATTTACCCATTGGGAATGAAATGGATAGTAAAAAATGGATGTTACTTACTAGAATAAAGCCAGGGCTAAATGTGATTTGCTAAAACACCCCCTATATAGCTGTTTGGCTATTGGTTAACGTTGTTAAATAGCCTCTAAGGCCTTAATGACATCATCAGAAAAGCAAAGTTGTTTCAGAACAAGCACAAGTTATTATATTTGGGTACAAAATCACAAAGCCAATACCTTAATGTGCATTAAAGTTTAAAATTGAGAGTAATTTTGACTTTCAACATTTCCATAGATTACTTTGATGGGAATTCCAATCCTGAAATCTGATAACGCCCTTCACTCCAGTGATGTGTCCATGTATTCCTACCACCCCTGCTCCAAAGATGTTTGTGAGAATGGAGGCCGCTGCAACCCTATGTTGGACAACTACGAGTGCGTCTGCCGCCACGGATTCACCGGACAGCACTGTCAGGATGGTTAGTGCCTTATTTCATCACTTTTTTTATTGCAGAATCGTATTACCCATTACGTCCTCTCTCCTCCAACTCCCACACACTCCTTTAAGGCAAGATTTGCATACGTCTTTTGCATACGACTTACTTAAAAGGAAACGCTCATGGCAACTTTAGCCAATCGTATGCTCCATATGTAGATTTAGCTAAATCCACACCTCCAAACTTTCACAAATAATACCAGCCATCGTCCTTCGTTCCATTTGTATGCTTATCACAAATGCACATTGGCACAGTTGCAAGAAAACCCAACTTTTGCTCACCTCATTAACCTTGCTGGGTCCTACTGTTGTATCTTTAACCTTAATTAAGCCACACAAGCATGAAGCCTGCGATATATCACGCTTTTCTTCTTTGTTTTAATTAAACAGTGCTGTGTCTCACATCGATTGGTGTAATTTCACTCTGCATTCTCTCCTCCCTTCCAGCAATAATCGAGAAATCCGCTGGGGACACCGAAGCCATTGCTTTCGATGGTCATACATTCATCGAATATCACAACGGAGTCACCAAGAGGTAATGTCAGTGGCCTCCCCGATGATCACGATCCGCCCTGAGCATCCCATCTCTATATTAGCAGTCAATGAGGGGTGATGACAAGCTAGATTACTCGGGCCCCATTTAAGGTCCAACGTGCTTCCTCGTTTTAGCTAATGCTTTGATCTCATCAGTTACCACTTCCACTGGCCTGTCTCTTTGGTTTTTTCGTGAACCCTGCCTGGTACTAATTAGCGTAGCACCCGAAGGAGTCTCATGAGTCCACTACGACGTATCACACTTATGCGCTGTAATGAACCTTCCTCCACCATCACTGGGATCTCAAAACCACACGTCTCCACTACCACACATATCCTAAAGCACTATGAATGGTCATGTCTTGATAATTGCTTCCTTCTTCACTTATCAGATGATTTCTCTTCCTCTGGTTGGTCTGATGTTTCAGCGGTCCAGCAAGCACCAATTACATTTTTCTCGATTTCTAGGAGGAAGAATTATTTTTTAAACCCATCACCAGTGTTCAATTGCAGTGTTTCCACCAGTTTTGGAGATGTTAAAAGGGTTGGAGATTTTAAATGAGTGAAATTACGGTGAAAATACCCTATTGAAGGTGCAGATATCTACACTAAAGATTACTAAAAGTTGAATTTAGTAGCTATTTATAAAGGCCATATACAGTATTTTACAATATAATACATATAGCAATCAAATTCTATAATTAATTTTACAGTATCAGGACAATGCTTTCTGGCACAAAGTATCTCATTTAGGGTGGCCACATTTAAATTTTATTCAAACATGGTATAATTTATACATCCTGATCCAAAAACTTAGCTAAATATTTGACTACATTTACTCTAAACTGTTTTCTTGAGCAGATTTATTTACATGAGCCATTCATTTCAAATGAACTGGTCCTTCCAGTGATACAGGGAATCTTTTTTTAAGTACTTTAGTATGAACTGATTCACATGAGAGTTTGCATTAGAAAAATGGCAGTACAACTGAGAAATGCATCTTGTACCACTTACTTCACAAACTAGCTTTCTGAAAGCAAGTGAATCTCAATGTAGGAAATACGGCGGCACTCGTCTCTGTTATGTGTTGTGTGTGTTTGTGTCAATCTGTCTGTCTCTGTACACAGCTTTTGTTGTCTTTGCTCTTGTCTGTCTGTCTCATGTGCGTGTACTTTGTTGTCTTTTTTCTGTTCTCAAGCCAACTGACCAATGAGATCCCAGAGTAAGTAACCCGGAGACATTCTGGGATAGATTTGATTAAGCGAAACTAACATGATTTTAAGAAAACCATCGACATAACCCAACATTAGTTTTATCCTTGTATTCCCATTTACATAAAATTCAGAAAAATATTTTTGAAAAACATAGGGCTCATCAATTATACATAAATATATTTTTTTGCATTTTCATCAGCTGTATTAGAAACCATTTTCAGGAATGCATGCTTGGCATGAATGATAATGAGCATTGTGATACTCTGGTAGATTCCCACAGGAATCATGCATGGAAATACCTAAACTGAGTTTAGAAATATGTCTATGTATTCTTATGTTAAAAAAAGAATGAAGCCCCTTTTAACTGCAAGTATTATTTGACATTTTAAAGCATGATATACATCAATATTTAGTTGGTATTTACAGCTGGGTTTAAATGGCATTTTGCCGCCCCATTAGGGAAATGTTCAATCTGTTACAGTGTTCCTTTTAGTGATTCTTATTTTAAATTATTTGTTTCCTTCTGAATGTAATTAAGTGTCTAAGTGGCTGCACTGAGCCCTTAAAAAGCTGGCAGCTTGATTAAATGGAATTATGTTATGTATTATGCTCATGAAAAGTTCCTGCCCGGCTTTTAAGCCACGTCACTTTGTTTGTCAAATTGCTTCTAGTGATTTCTAATAATTGTGCCCAAGGATGAAAGCGAAAGTGGCACATTAATCAAGGATTTGTCTCTTAGAAAACTGGACGCAATTATAAGAGGCTCCGTCCAATAGAGAGAGCGAGCCACCACTGACATCAATAACGGTTAGGGACAAGGCCCTCTTCATTGACTTTCCCTCTTCTTGGGGTTTAATGCGTGTCACTTCCTGTACAAATGAAGTACCAGATTAAAATTAATCTCAACCAAGAAAGCTGACCGGCCCTTCAAAATGAGTGTCATCAATTTAGCTTGATCTGGTTTTGAACAGAGCCCTTAAAGTTAATGAATTCCTCAGAGGACGCCAGCATAGTTGAACCGTATCTGTGGGAGTAGAGTAATATTTAGTATTTACTGTGCTCTTCATCTGTCTTTATTCTCTCTCCTTAGCTCAGCAGCCTTGGATCAATTTACCCATTTTTAACATTTAAGTGTCCTGTTCCTTAATGCCCCCTTTTTATATAATTGGCCTTTTGACAAACGAAGTACCTTGTATTTAACTTATTCAAAACTCAGTGAGCTATCTTGCTGCCTTCTTAGGAAGCACAATAACTCTAATTGAACCATTTAAATGAGGAGTTTGTAATGCTTTACATAATCAGAAAATCACACCGTATAAATAGTCATGCAGTTGATATTAGCAGAGTTTGATGTTAGCATGTTGCTAAGCTAAAAACACTCTATTAGCATAACAACATAAAACACATCTTAAAATAAAAAAACAACATATGCTGGTTAGGTATGTTTTTAAGCTGGGATGCTGGTTTGAGATGGTTTTATCTAGTCCGTTGCTGGTTTAAGCTGGCCTTTAGCTGGTCAGACAGCATATTAAGGTTTAGCACATGTTTTTAAGTATGCCTTTTTTGATAGTTTTCAGTACTGAATGTAAATTATCTCATCCATCATCCTTCTGTTCTGTGCAATGAATATAGATATAATGCTAATATAGTATAGTAACTGTTGTTTTTTGGTGTATTGATTAAACCAGTTATACTACAAATACCATGGTTAAACTACGGTGGGTATACCAAAACCATGGTACATTTAGGGTCACCATAGTTTACCAATAATTTCATAAGGGTAGCAAACCAAGTAATTAAATTAAGTGGACCTAAGATGCCTGAAAATGCTGGCTCTATATAGGCAGCTCAGTGGGTTTTGGAATTTGATCGAAAACGACCAGTCTTTCAAACATACACTCACTTAGTTGCTCTTTTTCTTGCTTTCTTGTTCTCTTGACTGGTTGAGAATGATGGAATTGTTGATAAATTGCAGTGCAACTCAACCATGTGACAGCACAGAACAAAACTGCATGTCAGTACCACTGGTATCACCAGTACAGTCCTCAAGTGCTATTTCTTTGCCCAGGTTGGCATAACAACTAAAAGACTAGAATAATTTAGTGAGGTCACTCGAGCTTCTTGGCGCAGGTCATCTTGTCTGTATGTTATGCGATCCCTGTTCTTCCCCTCCGCCCTTTTGCGCTTATTGCATGCCTATCATTTCTTCCCTTGCTCCTCTAAGCCCTGAGTCACTGGAGAACCCATCTGACCAGAGGTGAGTCCCCTCTGCCTGAACTGTTTCCAGTGGCATGCCGTCCTCCTACACTCAGTCACCCTGCACAGGCTAAAGGCCAGGGCTTTTGTCAGGTAGCACGTGGCAGCTTTGACTAATGCACAAGCCTATACTATTTTCTACACTGATTTTGTGGCAAAACATGCAGAATTCAGCAGGATCAATTTTATTATGCGACATGCCCTATCTTTTTGAGTTGTACGTTGCAGTGAACATAAATGATTGAAAATATAAAATCCTATTCCTCTAAATATTAAGCATTACAGCAGTTTTCAATATTTATGAATAATGAGAACATGTTTGAGCACCAAACCAGTATATTAGAGTGATAGACTGGTCACTAATGGCTGCTGAACATTTGGTCACATATTAAACAAATGTGCTAATAAAAAAACGATTCTTTGTGGACCAGCTAAATACAGTATTTAATGGCTATTCCCATGTGAGCCACTGCCCCCTATAGGTGGACAGCATAAACCACTCTAATCACTAAAATCAAGATAAAATGATGCACCACCCTATTACACACTAAGATTTTTTAGACGCAAAATACTCCAAATACATCTGTTTCTTTGTAAATGGAATCCAGCTTTAATGGGTTAAGCCCTACTTCTCTTTAGAATGTTCTAGATGCTTGAGATCCTAATGGGACGTGAGCAATAATGAGCTCAGCAGAGTGGTGTGTAATCACAGTTAGCTGCCCTGATGCCGAAGCTCTGGCCTGGGGCCGCGTGAAGGGAAGGCCTGTGGAAAGAGTCCAGTCAGCACATTACACGTGTCTCATCGGGAAAGAATTCAATTACAGCAAATAATTATTCAGCTTTACGCCGTCACAGGCTCATCAACAGCATTAGCATAATGAAATTCTGTCTTTTTAATCAAACGAATTAAGATATGTTCTTTCCAATTCTCAAGTCGTAAGTAGAGCTGCTAATATTGTGATTTGAGAATTTGACTTGTCAGTCGGGCAGAGCGTCTGATTTTACGCCTGTATTGTTGGACTGGACTCTTTCTAGGTAAATTTTTCGTATAAAGAAATTCAACCCAATCTTCACTTTGAAAGGAAACACAAATACAAACAAACTCACAAATAAACACCATCGTTGCTATCACGGTTTGCACACCGTGGAGTAAGTGTTTCTATTCGCCGTGATGTGGTGTGAAGATGCGAGCGCAGTCGCCATCTGCTTTCTTTATTTCCTGTGTATCGTGTCCGTTGTCTTGTTCGTCTCCGTTTTGTCTTTGTCTTGTCTGTGTCTTTATTCGTGTCGTTGTCACTTGTCTTACTCCGGTTTACACGTCACCTGATTCAGCAAACAAGCCTCCACACACTTGCTATTCTTTCTCACAAACGCGCTCGCGTTCTCAAATAATAGCTCTTTTGATGCCACGACTACAGGTACACCACTGAGAATGAAGGAATAGCCGCTTTTGTGTGTGTGTGTGTGTGGTGTATCTGTGTAAGGGGGCAGGACGCGAGATGCGTTGGTTTCAATCGGCTCCCCGATGACCTGAACAATAGCTCTCTCCGAGTGACACCGTCCTCCATAAGGATAGGCAGGTGTCACTTTCTCTATTTCTCTCCTTACGAGGGAGGGCTGCATCCAGGGAGCCAGATCAAAACACACATCAGACGGCACCTGATAAGGGCATCCTTCCTTAGCGCTCCCTGCACAGGAAGAGAAAATCTAGAGCTCGAAGGCAAAATAGGAAGTGTTAACTTGGAGATAACCTAAAGTGTGTCACACATACGCCCTTCCCCCATCAGCGTGGCCTAGTTTACCTAGTTTCACAGAGACCCACAACCGTTCAGTATGCTCATTAGTTTATCAAACCCTCACTGCGTTTTTGACTGCATCGCAGTTGTTTTCACCCATAATTCCATCACTGTAGTTGTTATAGTAGCAGGTAAGTTAGGGCATCATGCACGTCTTGCGGTTTACACAGCGTCTCTGAAACGGCAATGGATTTGTTATAGCATTTCCTGTCTCTCTTTGATCTAGTGAGAAGGCCCTGCTGGTGAATAAATTTGAACTGAGCATCAGGACCGAGGCTACTCACGGTCTGATTTTGTGGAGCGGCAAGGGAGTGGAGCGATCAGATTACATCGCCCTCGCTATTGTGGACGGCCGTGTGCAGATGACCTATGACCTCGGCTCCAAGCCTGTGGTGCTGCGATCTTCTGTACGGGTCAACAACAACCACTGGATACGAATCAAGGCCAGCAGGTAAAACACTGAGAGTTATTCCATCATCGCCTCAGCATTGACAGTAGTTGCAGACAATTACGGGGCTCAGGAGAGAGGATTATTTTGCTTATCATTTAAGCCAGCAGTTCAGATTTCTACTTGACCTGCCCACAACTTCATTGGCTCTCAGTAACAATTATACAATATAAATAATAAAAATCTAAAATTGTTGATTATTATTATTATTATAAAAAAAAACATTATTATAATTATATTATAATATATTTATATTTTATAATACATTATATTATTATAATTTTTTTTTTTTTTTTAAATCATTCCAATTTTAATCAAATTTATATTTTTTTAGAAACTGTGATACATTTCAGGATGCTTTTACAAACAGAAAAAAAAATACAAAACAGCATTTATTTGAAATAAATTCAGATCAATTTAATGCATCCTTGCTGAGTTTCTTTAAAAATATATTTTAAAATATTTCATTAAAAAGGAAATTAGAAAACACATTTAGAAATGCTTGTACAAAAACTGTACAAAACATTCTGATTGATTTATCATTTTTAGCCAGTTCACACTGACACTAAATGACCATTTCTATCACTCTTAATTTCCAACAAAGCCTTACTTATAGCAATAATTTGCTAATACTTTGCTGATACATTTATGAAAGGCATGAAATTCATTACAGTTTTAAAGTTTTGTCAACTTTCCCAAAACTCTCTCACACCGACACTGTAACAGCTGGCCATACTTATTATTCAGTCCATATTTATATATTTGACACCGTTTGCCACAGAACTGTTTGCTAGCAATGACAAACATTTATATTTATCACAGTTTTGCCATGGAAATGTTTACCAGCAGCATTCATATTTGCCTCAAGCGTGCCAGACAATTATATTTACCACAAATCTGCTGTAGACATTTCCCAATGGTGGCATGCAGTTCAAAGCCTGCTGAAGGTTTATGACTGCAAGTGAAAAGCTGCAATTTCGTTTTTTTCCCCACATTTCTACAATTTCATTTGCCACAAATTTTGTCTATATTAACCGCAAGCTTGCCAGAAGGCCAATCTTCCAGAAATGTGAGGGTAAATCAGATTTTCAATGTTAATGCTGAGCTTTGCTGTACTTCTCTACTCTCCACAGAGCACTCAGAGATGGCTCGCTGCAGGTTGGTAATGAGGCAGCTGTCACTGGGTCATCACCCTTGGCTGCCACACAGCTGGACACAGACGGCGCTCTCTGGTTGGGTAAGTCCATCTTACGCCGCTTTGCTCATTCGTAGTTCATTTACAAACGGAATACGTACACCTGCTCCGACACAGCGAATATCAACAGTCCCCACTTAGCTTATAACTTCTAATTTGTATCTTGCCCCATAGTGAGGGCTTTTGAAGAGCACATCTCTTGTTACCCCTGAGCATCCCTCAAAACCGTCCAAAAAATTCCCTTATTATGGTTAATTATGGTCTTCACTATAGGATGTTTGCCTTCTCTTTCTCTTTTGATGAACCCATAAAGATTAAAAAGGAGGATTTATTCCATTCTAAGGGTGCAAAATCTTCTTTAAAGTATTTCAGCACAGGCCAGCCAGTAGACCAGGTGCTGTGGATGCCCGGTGGCTAGAATACATTATCCTCAGACAGCCCGAACATCAAGAGCTCCCTCCGAAAATCCCTTCTTTCAAATGTCATTATTTATTTACTTATTCAGATGTAATTCACTTGAAATTAGCCCTGTCAGTCCTCCCGTCGCAAAGCATACAATCCGATTAAAGGGGAAAGCACGCGGGGAGGCAAAAAGAAGAGAGAACCATGAGTGAATTGCAACAGGGGGAGACATTTTCCGCCGTGCTCAAAGAGCAGGAGACGGAGCTGGATTTTTGACAGTGTCAGATCCCCGAGGGAGGCGAGCGTAACTCTCACTCGGAAAGCTGTCAGGGAACGTCCCCAGAGCCTGGCCTCCCAAAAACACTGTTTGATCTTCTCACCTGTTCCTGAGTGTTGTGTCTCTATCTTTCTTCATCCTGACACCCTCACGTTACACCTTCAGCGTCTCAGGCGTAATTAAGTTTTTAACAGTGTTCTACACACAGTGTTTCCATAAGCCACAGACTGTTCGGCAGCCTTTAATAATATATAGTGCTGTAGCTCGCCTGCATGGCGGGTAATATCTCAGGTTACACGATGATGTGCGTTTATACTATGGGTCAGTAACATGTATAGTACAACATATGGATTTAAAAAAGTACAATCTTGCTGAAAAGACATTTCTTAAAGTTTATATATATTTTTATATAATAAAAAAACTTCATAAATACAAACACATGCATGTTTTAGCTAAATGTTATGCTTATATATTAAATATATGTAAATAAATAATAGAATAATATAAATATATAAATGTATATACTTGTAAATATATATACTGTCTGTGTGTGCATTTACATATAAATATTCATTAAACAGAGAACATAGACTCACATTATGTAAACAAAAACCTTTATTTCATTAGAATTAATTCTGTATATATATATATATATATACATACACACTCAAATATTATAAACTGCACACAGTTAATGCATTTGAGTTTACCTACCTTTAAAAATGAATATGATAAGCATTGCTTATAAATATCATGAATTCATTTTTTTATATAAAAGCTTTTTTTCCCCTAGTCAACCAAATGAAATCCAAAAAAATCTAAATAAAATGATAATAATAAGAGAAAAATAATTCAGAAATAAAAATCATGCTTATCATCATCTTACAAGCAATGTGATAGCGAGCATTTCTGACAATCTCTAAGTACTTTTTAAAGCAATTGTATGCACTTGAATCAGTTTATTCTGTGTAATGTTTAACTGCAATGTAATGTTTTAAGTGCTGTGCAGTACATCATGCACACTTGATCTGATCTTGTCCGTTCCTCTCGTCTTCAGGTGGTCTGGAGGAGCTGTCTGTAGCTCGCCGGTTGCCCAAGGCTTACAGCACAGGCTTTGTTGGCTGCGTAAAAGACGTGATAGTCGACGGGGTGGAACTACATCTGGTTGAGGATGCCTTAAACAGTCCCAAAATATTACACTGTTCTGCCAAATAGTCTGGCACCACGTTCCTCCCAACACCATGTCTACTGCTGTAATTATTTTTCTATTTTTTATATATTTTCCTTTGCCTTTTATATTGGAAAGAATACATTGTTTTAATTATCATTTTGTTTTTTGTTTGTTTGTTTTTTTCCCCCCCCATCATTGCGCCCTACCATAATCTAGTCACCAGTCAGCGAACACGGTGTCACAAGACAAGCAAAAAGTCTTATTACATCTGTACTGTTTCTATGACAAACAACAGAACATGTACTTGCTCATTACTTGAACAGCGGCAGATGAGGTTGGTGCTGTTTGTGCCGTCTGGATAGCCTTCTCTCGGTGCCATAGCTTGCTGTCCACATTCCTCTGAGCTGTTGCTGCGGTCCATTACTACGTTTAAAAATGTCTAAAAAAAAAGACTTCCTGCTTTGTCGACACCACAGAAAAAACATTGAGCAAGACTATGTATGATATTCCTCATTTATGATACCACTAACAAGGACGAAAGCTTGAAACTTGGAGCTTTTGAATCCCGAACTGATAGTAGCTGACGTAACATTTAGCGTTCATCAAAATTCACTGTTTTTTTTTTTCCATGCAAGCATCATTGACCTTTGAGATGTAATAAATAGTAACGAAATACATGAGACTGTGAATTTTGAAGATGCTATTTTTTGTTGCAATCATTCGTCTCATGTGTTGTGCATATCTAAAGAGCAATTACAAATATATAAATATACTATATGACCACTTGTTGCATGCATCTTTTTAAGTGTTGCTTTGATTTTGCCTTGGTTTTCTTGATCTTCGTCATTCCATTCAGGGCAGAAATGTAGCTGACTACATTGCAATCTTCACATCTGATCACTCAAGTTGGGAGATATTGAATTTTTATATATAAATATAGATATATATCTGCTATTTGTCAATCTGGACATGTGTGTGTGCGTGTGTTGGAAAAAATGGTTGTTGCAACAACTCAACATGGGGAGGCGCTGTAACACAGGAAGAGATGAGAGACTCAAAACACATCAGGTGGACAAAAAAACAGCATTGACATTCTTGGCATGTTCTGTCATCGAACAAAAATCATGTATTCACTGCATTTTTTTTCTTTTCTATCGTATATCAACTGAAAATGTGGCTTTAAAATGCTGCCAGCACTTACTATAAAAAAGGGATGATGTATGTAGAGCCCTTGCATCCTATGACTGTGGCCCCCATAACAGCTGTTTATGTTCAACGGTAACCAGTGAAAATAGTAATGCATGGGTTTGTCAAGTCAAAATGGATTTTGTAACCTGTTCCAAGACAAATGCAATGCTGTGGTGCTGTTTCGGTGTAAGAGATATGAGTTTGATACCAGATGCTTTGCAATATATCATTAGAAATATGCCTGTTCGGGGTAAAATATAAAATCATTTTTGTTGTCTGTTTAACAAACCCTGGAACATGCAAGATGGTAATCATCATGATGTACAGCCCTGTGATTTTTTTCAAGTGTAAATTTGTTACTGAGGTTTTGTTTTAGTATTATACACTGGAAGCGAGTCTGGCATATCATGAACGTGGGGTGGGACCCGGGGGGAATCGATCATTTTATGTGTCTGGGGTTTGATCATCTGTTCAGAGGGAGACCGAGAGCCCTTCGTTACTGCACGAGCTGTATGGACCTTCCGCCCCTTTTTTTAGTATAGCGCCCTCACCTTCACTTTTCCAGCGGACTGGATTTTTGATCTCTTTTGTATTAATGGGAGTTATTTTTTGACATCCTCCTCTGGTAGCTTTGCTCTCACGGGACGAGGCTCATGGTGAAAACCGCCATGGAAATGTGCTGTGTGAATGGAAACTGAGAAATGCCTTAAAATCATTCACCGTTCATGGGTGACAAAAGTTCATGTCCATATTGTTCTGTGCTCTCACCTCAGACAGTATATTAGCCTCATTCCCATCATGTAAATTAATTCATAAATGTTAATAATTATATTAATAATGCTTATGGGAATTTCCAGAAGGCCTCGATAATAGTGGTTCTGGACTCTACAAAAATACTATTTACTGTACAAATACTATTTTCAGTATCTTATTTATGTCTTAAAAGGATTCTCAGTCTGGCATTTGTAAACAAACTACTGTTTTGATTGAACTAGATCTGATGGGCAGTGCACAGAATGAGAGGCATGATGTTACCATTACTAACTTTATTACTTGTGTCTTGTGTTCCAACCACCATAAAATAAAATGTAAAACAAACTGACCTGACTTTCTGTAACATTTACTCCTAAAAATGTCTGTGAATAAATCCCTCCAGTTCCCAAATTGTCTAATCCAGAGTCTCCCTAGTGTTATATTATATTACAAAAGTTTGGGATTGGTAAGAATGTAAAGAAGTCTTTGAAAGAAGTCTTGTTTTGTTCACCACTGCATAAAAAATACAGTAAATCAGCACCATTGTGAAATATTACCGTTTAAAATAACTTTTTTTTAAATCAATGTAATGCATCCTTGCTGAATAAAAGTATTTCAATTTACAAACACATAGTTAAATATATATTGAATGCACAGCTCTTATGTCAGCGCGATATGAAATGCTTCTGAAGTTTTTCTCGTTCTTAAGTTAATAAGACTATTTATTTGTAATACTGTGTATTGTTATAATATTGAAGTGTCCTGAATTGACACCAAATTAGAATATTGTGTTCTTACAGTAATGTCTTAATTTCTAAGAGAGATGGTGTATTATTCAGTTATGTAACAGTTATTCTCTTAAGAGGATATAAAATGTCATCAGACATGACAAGCTCGTGGTTGCCTGGAGACGTTAGAGAAACAGATCTTGTCAAAGAACTCAGGCGCTGGGGGTAAAAATGGTAAATGGAAAAATCCATTGGATTTCTCTGCGTTGGAGAAAGCATGTGAAATGACCAGTGCTAGATGAGCAAGGCTTCCTTTAGTACACATGCTCACAGCAGTGCAATAAAGAGGCTTTTACTGCATGTAACAAGGCTTCAGCTGTCTGGCTACATCAGGGAATCTGTAGCTCCCATTGTTCCTCCTCATGGGGTTTTAGTTTGGACTGAAGAGTCCTCGGGCTGTAAGGTCAAGGGGCGTCTTAGAACAGAGCTTGTCTCCAGCTTGTCTCCTTGACTCCTTAAAGGAAAACTCACACAAAACTGAAAATAGTTCCTAAGTAAGTTACCAGCTTCATTTTCAACAGCATAATCATCAGCCGCTGTCTCATTTTGTTACTAAATGCATCGCAGTTTTCAATGAATTGTTAAATAATTGACTCAATGACTTCAATGATATGAATTAATTCCAGTGTTTTTAAATGAATTGAAACTGATTCAACAAAATAGTGTGTAATTATGAATATACAGTATATATATAAATATAGTATAACATATAAGTACATGTACAGCTATGCTATGGAAGTCCCTTTTCACACACACAAAGTCATACTTTGGTAAATCATATTTATGACATGAAACAGCTGACTGTTATTATATATTTTTATATTTCTATTTTATACATGACTTTATAAAATGTTAAAATGTTTTCATAATTATGACAACATATTTTAGAATTAGTTTGATTTTATGACATATCTCATAATTAAGGTTTATCAAAGCATACTTTTTTTACTTATGTGACATATGTATATATAATACATATATATACAATACAATATAACACATTATGAGTATTGAAGTGTTATTGTATGTTTCCCAGTTGGCCTTCGTATGGCTAAAATGTATGAAAACAGTTACACACTGACCTCAAATATGAAATGAGAGACATATTGTTTGCATTGACTCTTGCTCTACATAGACACCCGGTCAGACTCTGTCTAAAGAGAGAAATCCATAGATAAAGCCCTGCATTTTAGACAATTACATAACAACGTCCTGGCAGATTAATCTTCCTTAGGGCCAGTGACGTCATGACAGCCATGGCACTGCTGTGGTGCCCACAGCTGCCACCTTCAAATCACCCCAATGCAAATGGGGTCAGGCCCAAATGGAAACTGCTGAAATGAAAGCAGAGTCAACATTGCTGTTGTGTATCTTCTATCTCCTCACAAAAATAGCAACATTACAGCTAACAGAGTAATAATAAACATATCTGGAAATGGAAAAAAGGTGATAATTACATGGAAGGAACTGCTAAAATAAGACTGGAGGAGGGGGAACAAAGTCTGCATGCATATATGTACATCACCTCATTATAAGAATATTTTATGTGTAATCACATTAAATCCAACACATTTTCATTTGCTTTTAGTTATTTTACTTAAACTAAATGAAAATGTTGCCCATATCTGAAATCAAGTTTTTTCATATATATGTTTGAATATTTAATATAGTTAATATTTATATTGCAGTAATGATGAGATAAAAAAGCATGATATACTACATCATGTGACTTAAAATGTTTAAATTAGGCTATGAAAATGATTTAAAAAAAAAAAAAAATATATATATATATATATAATTAAAATAGACTTTAAAATAGCATTGAATTGATTTTTTATGATTCTTTTGTAGCAGAAATGGGCTTCAATTATATAATAGGTTGTTTTGTCAAATTACCTACAAATTCAGAGAAAACTCTTTTTTATGTACAGTTTGTTAGTATATCTAAGAGTGCCTTTTACCAATGTTTCACTGAAAGCAACTTTTCATGAAACAAAAAGTTTTATGGAGTCAACAGTCCTAGATATATACTGTAGATAGATATAATCATATATATGCACGTAGGGTCTATGTAATAATTATGATTTCCTTTCTAGCTCGGTTAGAAATGCTTAAACTAACGGTGTTACAGCCCAAACCGTCCCCGGTCTGCAAGAGAATAAAACGTGTCGGTGTGTCAACTTCTGGCTGGTTAATCCTTCCACACGGTCCAGGGAAATGCTACGAGCTTTCGAATAATTGAGTCGTTTCGAAGCGGCTGGATAAAGTTTTTCCAGTCAGCTGTGAGCGGCGTGTCAGTGAGAGGCGGAGAGAGAGAGTGAGAGCTGGGCGCTGTGTGACGCCCCTCGCTCGCGCTCAGCTCTGCTGCAGTGACTCGGCGAAGGCAGGATCGTTTTATTACTCTTTCCCCCTCAGTCCGCTCACACACCTCTGACATCTGACAGCTCCCAGGACGGCCATGACGTCTCGAAGGTAAGCCGAAGGCTACATTAAAACTGCAAGAGCGGGTGCTGTTACTCTATGAATGAATCGAGCGCGACACGCAGCTCAATGAGTCGGACTCGGTCTTTACTCCAGGCTCCTGATCCCGTCTGGCCCATTATACTGTATGCGCTCGCTTCGCTCCACGATTTATAACATACATTATTTAGGAATAGTTTTAGTCTTTTTTTTTCCGTTGATTTCAGTAGCACGTAGATTGTAGTCTGTGTCGCTGTCGCTACCGGATGTTGAATATGAATAATCAGCGCAAAGTCACTTGCACAGTTTTCCCTTGTAGTGCAGCATTCAAACTGTGCTTCATTAGTTTATCGAGGCGGTTTATTAGGATACTTATGGTAATTACCTCCTACTGTATTTACTACGTCGATGCTAATGATCAATGAAAACGTTAAAGACCGAGATCTGAGATAGTAGATTGAGGAAAAAAAAAAAAAAGAAATAGAAAGATCTGTAGGCTAAGTGTAGCTGCAAAAATTCATTTTAAAGTGTCACATTGATATTTTGGGGTTGGTTTTAATAATATTATTTTTTTAACACTATTCACACTTTATCCTGAGTTGCTGATTATTTATGCATTTCACATTGTATATTTAAAACCATATTCCTTATGTATGAGGTTAGTGAAATTGACAGGACAAATACAGTAAGCAAGCTGTCTTAATTACTTGAGTCTTCTAAAATACAGTGTCAGCTACTGTACGACACACATGAATATTTAGTCAGGTAAATGCTCCAAGGCATTTTATGATTGCATGCTAGAGCCGGGTTTTAAATTTAGCCAGGGTTAGAAGTGAACAGGCTTTTAACCTGCGTCTAAAAGACATTGGACCCAAAGTTTTCTAAAGTTGTTTTATTCTGCGTTAGTGTCATATCTTCATTATCAGAGATCTAGAGATCCCCTGGGTTAATGAACCTGCACAAAGAACTGAAGCACACATGAGTTACTGTGAGAGTTTGCACAGGTGACCTGGGTAAATAACATACAGCATGGGAACAACACTCGGTGTTGGTTTAAGCTTGCACCATCTACTGTATGCACCGTTACCACAATGTGTTTCAGGATTCAATGCTGGTACCAGCAGCTTTCATTTGTCTGTGATCCTTTGGCCTTTACTGTGCCTTTACATCATCTGTTATATAAATAGTTTTGCTGCCAACAATTACCATTGACTATTATTAGCATCATTAGATTATCATTACTGATGTCCTTCTCATCTCATTAAAGGAATAGTTCACCCAAACATGTAAACTGTTATCCTCCAGACTTGTGTGACTGTTTCTTCAGTTAAGCACAGAAAGAGACGTTAGGAAACCTCACTTTCATTGCATCTTTTTCCATACAATGAAAGTGAATGTTGACTGAGACCATCATCTCCTTTTGTGCATGTTCCACGGGTTTGGAAGAACATGAGGGTGATTAATTGTTGACAGGTCCCTTTAACTGGTGTGAAAACTGATCTCACTTTACACACATAACAGAGGATGATCCGTCTAATTTGCAAAAGTCCAGGGAGCTAGACTGTACATTTTTCTGATTTACAGATATCTGTGCTATACAAACAGGAAACGGAAAAATTATTTCAATATAGAATTTACATATATTACGCATACAAATGTTTTGTTGTTCACAAGAGGTTTTGTATAAAGGAGGCTAACAAAGTTAATTAGCTCAGAGTTCATGCATATTTAACACACACATAAAGAACATTTACATTGCTTATAGTCCTGGGAAGGCCAAACGAGATTTATTTTTATAACTATGTAACGTGGAATCATTTTTCTTTGTCACGTATCCCACTATTTTTTCATTTTAATTTGGCATTATTGTTATTTCTTTCTCTCTAGATCATAAAGCATCTTTTGTGTGCATGTGAGCAAGCGTGTACAGGAAAGAGGAAAAAGGAAGAGAATGCTCATAGAGTGGTTATTTTTGTGGGGTCATGAAAATATGGGGTTATGAATATTTGGGTTGCATATAGTCGCCTGTTGTCAAAATGTCCAGTCTAAGTTTTCTTCTTTTTTTTTCTCTCTTTATGAAGCACATTTAAAAATAACCACGAGTTGGACAAACACGCTTTTGTTGAAAGCTTTTATTAAAATTTTACTTTAAGGACTTTAAAAAAACAAATAAATTAACAAACAAAATTGAAAACAATGCTATAAAATACTAAGTTGCACTTATATTTACATCCATAATGTTCAAAAGCTTGGTGTCAGTAAGATGTTTTTAAAGGTTTTGGAATTATCTCATGCCCACCCGAGGCAAAAGTACAGTACAACAAATAACCTACCTGGTCTCATGGCATAAACGTACCTTAGTGCACTTTAATAAAGCATTATTTTTGGCATAATAATTTAAAGAATATCATGTTATGACTTCAAAAAAATATTAATATGCTGGGATATTTGAAAAAAATATTTTTAGATACAAATATTTTCAGATACAGTATTTTAAAATGTCATTTATTCAAGTGATGCAACACTTAATTTTCAGCGACTATTATCCTTTTGATTTGCTGCTCAAGAAACATTTCTTATCATTATCAATGTTAAAACAGTTGTGCTGCTCAATGTATTTGTTGAAACTGATTCTTTAATACATGGAAATTTATTTGAACAGCATTTATTTGAAATAGAAACTGTATCAGTTTAAAGCATCCTTGCTAAATGAAAGTATTCATTTATTTCAACAAGTTTGTCCAAAATTTCCAGGAATTCTGCTAGTTGTGACCAAAAATTGGTTTAGAAAACAAGTATTTTTTTATCACAGTCATTAATTTGAGTGCTACTAAAGCATTGGGATCATTCTAGTTCAGTGTACATTTTCTTTGTACTGTTGACATTCATGTTAAAAGTCAAATCAAAAGTGTTACATTTGCATAATTTGAGGGTAGTTCATATCATAGATGGCTTAAATAAATGAACACTTAAAATCAGGCCAGCAGACTCACAGCATGACTCTAAACCTACTGTATTTATTATTTGAGGAATTATTTATCATCAGATCAAGTGAAGCATGGATTATACATATTAATGCTTCTAATGTTGATATAGTTTATGGAGACAATGGGTTGAAGTATAGATGTTGTGCAACATTGTGCAATTTCATTGTTCATATCAGAAATCCAAACTTTTTTTTATATTACTTCTAGACTCCCCTTTTAGGACACAAAGCCAGGTCTTGATCCCATTCCAGGAGGCTATTTCTATTGGAAGAGTTGTTATCAGCTGTCGAGAATTCGAATATGATCGTTGACGTTAGATTTTGTTTCACGTGTCCTTGGGCTGTCTAACCCAGGGTGAGTTCAAAAATGGCAACATATTTCTCCCTCAGTAAGGGGAGAGAGAGGCTGCTACTGTGTGTAGCCTTGAATGTACCATTCTAGTTATGTGAATTGATTTGATCTTACATGTATATGCTTGGGGATTTGGAGATAATCAATTAACTCACACTTTCAGATTTGCAGGCATAATGTTCAATAGCTATAACTGGGCGTTACCCATATATATATAACGGTAGTTGACGTATCAATGTGTCCTAGGGTGGGATGGAAAAATGAAAAGGAAAATAACCTCTAACGTCCTCTTTCATGCTATTTGTAACTCTTAGAAAGAAGATACATTTTTATTGTGCAAGTTCTCCCTCTTAAAAAAAAGATGAGAGAGGCCTGTAATTTTCATCATAGCCATACCTCAACTATGAGGGACAAAAAAAATCCAGAAAATCACATTGTAGGATTTTACAATTTTGTAAGAATTTATTTGCAAATTATGGTGGAAAATAAGTATTTGGTCAATAGCAAAATTTCATCTCAATACTTTGTTATATACCCTTTGTTGGCAACGACAAAGGTCAAACGTTTTCTGTAAGTGTTCACAAGGTTTTCACACACTGTTGCTGGTATTTTGGCCCATTCCTCCAGCAGATCTCCTCTAGAGCATTAATGTTTTTTGGCTGTCGCTGGGCAACACAGACTTTAGTGGCTAGGCCACTCCAGGACCTTCAAATGGACCACTTCTTCATTGCCCTGGCGATGTGTTTGGGATCATTGTCATGCTGAAAGACCCAGCCACGTTTCATCTTCAATGCCCTTGCTGATGGAAGGAGGTTT
>JAUMHI010000069.1:9557941-9569144 GCA_032359435.1 Enteromius unitaeniatus
GGCAGCATCCTGCTGTGGGGGTGTTTCTCAGCTGCAGGGACAGCACGACTGGTTGCAATCGAGGGAAAGATGAATGCGGCCCAGTACAGGGATATCCTGGAAGAACACCTTCTCCAGAGTCCTCAGGATCTCAGACTGGGCTGAAGGTTTACCTTCCAACAAGACAATGACCCTAAGCACACAGCTAAATTAATGAAGGAGTGGCTTCACAACAACTTTGTGACTGTACCATCCAACCTGACAGAACTGGAGAGGATCCCCAAATCCAGGTGTGAAAAACTGGTTGCATCTTTCCCCAAAAGGCTCATGGCTGTATTAGATCAAATAGTTGCTTCTACTAAATATTGAGCAAAGGGTCTGAATACTTAGGACCATGTGATATTTAATTTTTTCTTTTTTAATAAATCTGAAAAAAATGTCAACAGTTCCATGTTTTTAGTCAATATTGTGTGTACATTAATGGGGGAAAAATGAGCTTAAATTATTTTATCAACTATCTAAAAGTGTGGACAAACAAAATATATATCCATATGTATATCCATATATATATATATATATATATATATGTGTGTGTGTATATATATATAATATATATATATATATATATATATATGTGTATATATATATAAGCTCCATTTTCATCCAGCATTCAGCGTCACAATCAGAAATCATTCTCAAATTAAATTATTAATTAGTATCAATTGTAGAACATTAATTAAACAACAAACATTTCCAGAGTTATATATAATAATTAAATAAAATTAAACCAATTAACAGATGAGGTAAAATGAGACAAAGTACACAACCGTGTGTTTGAACTGACTTGCCATGTCATCGCTAGACTGACATGTGGCAGCATAATCAGCCTTTCTAAAAATATCAGTAACGGTACTAAAATCCAGCCACAGGGACCCGTCTGCCCCCAATATAGACACATGAGGGTCTTTGAAGCTGAGTTGGGAGTACTATGTATATCGCTTTTTGTCACTAAGCCTGCTGCTTTAAATAGCCAACTGTGTTGAACTTGAGACATTATGTAAGAGGGAAGAGGCAGCTCACTGTGTGCATGTGGGCTTGTGTGTTTGCCCTGTCAGAACACTGCTGCAGCACTTTCCGCCCGATATCGCTCTCTTTCTCTCTCTCTCTCTCTCTCTGGCCCTCACTGTACAACCCATTTGTGCCCCCGAGTTATCATAAGCAAAAGAGTCTCTCTGTTGTCACATCCATATTGGCACATAATGCTGAGTGACAACAGAGGATTGTGTGGCCATTCCTGTTTTAGATATTTAAATCTTATTTGCATGATGGTTTTATTACTATAATGGTTATGTTATTTGCCTGCAATGTCTGTTGTGTTTGTGCGTCCTGTTGGATTACATTTTTTTCCCCAGTTCATTGCTATTTATTGCTATTTATATCAGGCTGCAAACTGGACAATGGCTGTTAATTATTAAACCAGGGGAGAAAGTCATGCATTTATTTTATCGAAGAGGAAGAAAAAAGACGAGAAGCGCTCTTCCTTTGCATTCATTAATTTGACCATTATAACACTAATGGCCTCAGATAACATTTATTGTGTCCTTATGAGATTTTATAAGGTTTAAAAGGAAGTTACAAAGCATTATTACTTCCACGATGAAGCAGTAAAGAGAACTGATACGGCTTAAAGCTAAAGTGCATTTGGTGGAAACTCTTTGGGGGGTTTTTTAAGCATTTTTTTTTATGTTGTTGTTGTATTTGGAGCGTCTGAACTGTCTGATTGTGTAACCAATGGCAGGGAAACATGTCAATATTATTTTTTGGAATTATGAAATTACACGCTTCAGCTTTGGCTCTAAACTTCTAATATAATGTGTCCAGCTACCTTCTGGGGAAATCCGGGTGTTTTCCCGGCGACCAGGTCTGCCCTAATTCTCTCTGTCCCATGGTGACTCATGCCAGAGTTTGTCTGTAATTAGAAACACGCTCCGTAAGACTGACCAGTACAATTTATTCTCATGTATACTTTGTGTCTTTTAAAATCAATTACTTTATTATTTGGCAAGTATTTTTCACTTATGCAACCTACAGTAGCAGAGCATGCTATTTGCATAAACTGGCAAGTGCACGCTAAAAGTGCTTGAGCGCAGACATATATTATTACTTTACCAGTAACAGTACTGAACTATACTTCAAACACAATAAGTTTACTTGAGAAGACAAAAACGTGTAAGATGCTTGAATTAATAATTATTTCTAAATTTTAAGAATAATTCTTTGTACTTTTTGTAAGATGTATGCATAAAATAAAAAAAGTTGACAATAAGTGGGATAATAGTTCAGACAATAGGTGAACATGATTTCTTACCATTTTAAAGTTTTTTTATATACAGTTTTTCTTAGGAACAGGACATATTTAATTGGTTAAATGCCAATATAGATGTTACAAGAATTTTCTTTTAAAAGCATAAAAGCTTTTACTGATCCCAGATTTTTTAAAGGTTTACGTATTTTTACTGGAAATTGTCGTAATAATTATATTTTATTTTATTATTATATATTATTATAAAATAATAATATTTTTCATTTTCTATTGCTGCCTTCACTGGTGAGTGCACTGCTCTTTTTTTCTGAAAGCTGCCACTCTCAATTTAAACCTAATGGTAGCACAGATAAAGATAAGGGGTGTAAGAGTGTGTCAGGCAACATGGCAACGCTGCGTCACGTTCAGAGAGAGAGAGGGGAAGGGGGGGGGCAGGAGGGATGGACAGTTGCTCAAAAGCTGATTGTACTGGCTGGCTTTCCTATCAGGGCAGCTCACACGCATCCAAATCCCAGATTAAACACCCCCACCTCTCTTTCCAACCAGCAGCTCTCCTACAAGTCCCTGCCCCCTCTCTTCCTCCTTGTGTAACTGTACTGAGCGTGGATTACCAAACTCTGAAGCAAAGCAGGGGCTCTGACAGGCTCCAAACAGAATGGTGAGGTAGGAACATGAGGCATTAGTTGCTGTTATCATTTTGTATCTGGACTGTGGCGTTTTCATGGCCGAGTTCACTTGCAGTAGCGCTACGCATTTCTTTCGGTGCCGCTGCTTGTGCAGGAGTGTGGGCGCACTTTGCAGAATGGTTTGTGGTTTGTTGTGGCTGTGTGTGTTGTGCTGGAGGGAAGGCAAGAATCTGCACCCAGGAACAAACAGCTCCAGGTCACTTCTTAGCCTCACTGAGCTCCCAGGAGCTGTTTGTTCCTGGATGCAGATTCTTGCCTGAATCGTTCGAGTAATGGTCTCCATCACAAGAGAAACACATCCAGTATCTGATTTTTTTTTTTTTATTATTATTTTATTTTGCTAGGAAGTGATTGTTATCTGTTCCTATAGTTTAGAGAACATTTTTATTAACAGTTTTGGGAACTGAAAGAAAGGTTAAGGGGTCAGACTAAGCCCACTATCATTGTTTAATAAAAATACATAACAGCTTAGCTGGGATTAGTGTCACCTGCTGTTTTACAGAATGCAAAATGAAGATTTTATATATAGTATGTATTGTCTGATGACCCCTAAATCCCACAGTTATCTAAGATATTTACCAGACATGGATATAAGGAGCAGTATTTTATTTAGTCAAATTTTGGATTACATTCCAGATGTGTATATATATATATATATATATTTCCATATCCTAACGAATTATTAAAGTCACAGTTAAATGTTCTAAAACAGAATATTCTGGTCTTTTACTTTAATGTTGCAGAAATGATGTAGATCCCATGTATTATCAGTTAATATATGATGACATGTTTATCTTTACAGCACAGACTGCATTTAACACTGTATCTTCCTTTCAGTTCCTCATGACATATAGGGCATGTTTATGATACAGGCCATTTTATAGATATATTAAAATAACTTTTTTTGGTATACCCTAAAAAGGTCTTGCTGAAGTTACCCTGAAGCTCTCTGAAAAACATAAACTCATACAGGTTGGCAATAAATGTCATGAGGTATTCCTACTGAAAAATAAGTATACTAAATGTATTTGAAATGCATTTATTTAATGCTAAGTATACTACAAATACATTAACATGTGTTTAATAAAAATACCTCGCAATTATACTTTTGGCATACTAAATTGGTATACTTAATTTCTGCTAAATTGGAACAGCTAATTTTGTGCTTAATGCACTTTTTATTTCCATTAAAAAAATAAACTATTTAAAAAACGGGACTAACGAATATAGAGTTGGACCTGTAACCCAATGGTCGTGGGTTCGGCTCCCAGGTCTGGCAGGGATTGTAGGTTGGGGGCTCACCTCCTTCAATACCTCAACTGAGGTGAGACCCTTGAGCAAGGCACCGTTCTCCCAACTGCTCCCCGGGCGCAGCAGCAATGGCTGTCCACTGCTCCGGGTGTGTGTGTGTGTGTGTGTGTTGTTTTTCAAGTCTCACTGCTGTGTGTGTGCACTTGGATGGGTTAAACGCAGAGCACAAATTCCTAGTATGGGAAACCATACCTGGCCACATGTCACTTTCCTTTCCTTATTTGTACATAGAGCTAAAGTCCAACTTAATATATGTTGAAGTATATTTGAATGTGCCAAATTGAAACTATTGCAACAAATACTGAAAATAAAGTCTCGAGCAGCATGTCAGTAAATATTAGTATGAATATATATTATACTAATTTACTTAATAGGAATGTCATTGTAGTCATTAAATTTTTTCATCCTACATAAATAAACTATATAATTTCCGAAAACTAGAATAAACATTTATAGACACTGCACATTTTTATTCACATAAACACAAAGTGACAAAATTAATTTACCAAAAAACATAACTAGTAATATTTTAACACAAACATTTATGTCTTGTTGAATATTATACATATTTTAGCATGATTTATACGTCTTTTTCTTGTATTTTCTCATTAAATTGTGTGAAATAATAATATATAATATTATTTTGAATGTATGTGGTCTGAAGAATCAGTTAAACATTTTTGCATTCTTTTCTTTTGCAATTACAAGTTTTGTGTACAAATATGTTTCTAGGATGCAGTTGCTTGCACTTGTTTTTTTGAAAGTCATTGTCAGAAGGAAAAGTGCTGACAGGAATGTCAATGAATTATTAATCCACATACATTTTAATATTTTTGCTGTGCAAAAGATAGGAAAGTTAGTGACTATGCATAATGATGATGTGACAGGAGGGGAAAATATAGACCTTCTGGCAAACAGAATCATAAGCAGTGAGTCATGACGAGAAGGAAAAAGATCTCTGACTAGTGAAACAGTGATTACTAATGCTCACAGGTAGCCTCCGCGATAACATACAATGTCAATGGTGCTTCAACACTTCCTCTGCAGTAAAGAACTGGTGCTTACTTCCTTTGCATGAAAGGAAGGAGGGAGAATAATGAGTTAAGGGTTTAAACTCACAGTATCAGGGTAAGACGCAATACTCACATCTGTTCATTAAGACCTCTGCTTTTAAATACAAGTTAATCTTTAGAAACCATTTGAGGCCTTATGTAGAACATTTCGACGTATGCACCAGGATTCAGTTGAACACTGTGAATTTGTTTGTCTTGCACGTTGTTTATACAGGTACACGCATAGGTTTCAGCTGTGCATCACACAATGCTACTATTTTGTTTCTAATATATGGGTTCCATCTCAAGTGCTTTATCTTGCTAACTTAAGCATTTGTTTTCTGTAATGTACTATTGTACCATTTTGTTGTAATTTTCTGCCGATTTCAGTGTTGCAAAGGTATTTAGATCAAATTGATCTTGAATATACCTATAATTCATACATACTGTAACAGAATTCACTTAAACAATGTAGATATGTATATATTATTTTGTTAATATATTCAAAATCTTCTTGACCCCAAACCTTTGAACTGTAATGTGTATACAATAGCAATTACACAATGTGGCCAAGATTTGCACAGTTCTGTCAAGATGAAAGTAAGTGACCCGTGTGCGGTCACTTAAAGTGAGATTAAGACATGGGGCCCCTAACAGGCAGCCACGCTTAGAAACAGCTCACTGATAAAATTACTCCTGACCCCTAGACAGCCATTCACAAAGCTTTCTCACGTGAGGGAGCCGATGTATGAACAGACGGGCTGCAGGCAGCCAGACAGCTGGGGCCCAACACTAGCCCAGATTACACATGACCTCTCGTCCCCTTCCACCCCCCCATCAACCCCGAAGGATTAGGAAATAACTTTTCAAACACAGCAATTGTCACTGATTAGAACAGGCATTCGCCATGAAATTGGACACAAATATACATATGGATAAGCAGGCTTGATTACATCACGAAACGGGTGGGTCAAAGCAAAGGAGCTGAAGAGTTTGGAGAGCCACAGGATGCAGAAATGCAAATATATATAAATATGGGTCATTCATCCGGTAACATTTTGGCTTGAAATTGTTTGGAAGTTACACGTTTTTCATGTTTTTGTGATTCTACCAAAACATTGATATGTTCAAATATGGAACACGTATATGTCAGATGTATTGTTTGTTTTTTTTTGACAAATATTCTCCATAATATATCCTAACAGGGTGTAACTTTAAGAGTGGGACAAACAGGAGAACCTTTTAAAAAAACTTGAAAAAAGGTAGGAGTGAGAAGTGACATTTACCTCCATTTGTACAGTTAAATTCCAGCTAGAAAAAATAAACAATATTGCTTCTTGAAAATGATCTCAGTGGAATTGTAGATTATTTTAGAAGGCAAGGAAGGAAAATGAGTTCCCTTTTAGTCAGTCACTATGACGTTACTTCATTGACTAACGTCATGGGGTGCCGCCTGGGTGACCTATTGACTTTTGGAAAAACGCCAATGGGCCAATTGGCCTGTGGATTTTGCATGCAAAGCCACTCCCCGGACATACAGGTACATAAGATGGCGGCACGCAAACCGCCATTAGCTTTCTGCTTCAGAGCTGATTCAAAGCGAGTACATGTCTATGGCTTTGCTTACATCACAGCTTTTTTTTATTTTTTTATTAAAAGGCTAGTCTCCTTGGCCGCATCGGTTAGTGGCTTGGCAGATCTTAGAGCAACGATCAGGAACAACTGGGTAAACCTCCATGGACTCCTGATCCCTCACTGCAAGGCCCCAGAGGTTTCTGGAGGTTCATGAGGAGCTCACCAAATCATGGAAGTCACCGTATACAGTACATCTAGGGCGTGGTTGACCCCCTTCCTTCACACTTCTCTATATGGGGGAGTGGCCAAGGGTTACGCAGAGGTAACACCTCAGCAGGGGCATAGAGCCAGTCGTAGTAAGGGGTCTCAAACCCGCCCGCCACTAACGCCCTTTCGGGATTAGGTGATGAACTTGCAAACGCTGCCTGTGGAAGAGGCAGACCTGACCCTTGACTTGCACGCTCTTTACATGGAGGCGCAGAGTTTGTGCTCAGAGTTTCAGGAACTCCGATCAGCTCCTTCTTTGCTTTGGAGGTCAGCAGAAGGGGTCTCCAAGCAAAGGTTGGCCCATTGGGTGGTTGATGCCATCACCTCTGCCTACCAGGCCCAAGGTAAGCCATGCCCCCTAGGGGTGAGAACCCACTCCACTCAGAGTGTTGCCTTTCTAGCAGACATCTGTAGAGCTGCGGGTTGGGCGACACCCAACACCTTTGCCAGATTTTACAATCTTCGTGTAAATTCCGTGTCCTCCCTTGTTTTGGGTAACATCAGGTAATTCCGTGAGACCAGGTGGGTGTCGGCTTGCAGCTCCATTCCACTGGATCTGAGCGCTTATGTCCGTTTGTTTATTTCATTTGGTTACTCCGCTGCCCCATGGTTCTAGCTAGCGGAGTAGCTTGGACTGTGTCCGACGGAGGTCTCCTTCCCCCCCCGTCAGACCTGGCTTTTTGTTCCTCGCCATCTTGTATATCTGTGTGTCCAGGGGAGTGGCTTTGCATGCAAAATACACTGGCCAGTTTCCATTGGCATTTTCTCCAAATGTCGATCGATCTCCCAGGCGAAAACCCATATATATATATATATATATATATATATAAATGCACAGAATTTAGCATTTAAGACATATTACACAAAAATAACTCTAGGCAGTAAACATTTAAATATTTTTGAACTTTGAACTTTTTTTTGTATTTTTCAATCATCAGTCCTCAAACCTCAGTAAACATTTGTCACAGAAACATTTTACTTTAAATTTCACCAAGCTGATTTCTCATTAAAAACTAAAAAATATTTCAGGTTGTCTTAATTTGAAGTAATTGGAAGCGTTGCCTCCTCTCACGTGACTTCCCACCATTCATTCTCAATTACCCCCTAGGAATCCCAGTGCTCACTTTAGAGGGTCTGAAACCCACTGCTCACTTAAAACTCAGTGTGCTCAGGGGAGAAGAAAGGAAAAGACTCCCACTGTCACTTTTAATCAGATTTATACATACATGCTGACTAAAAGTAATTATTTATTTTTACTGACCCAACTTTTTAACAGCAGTGTATAATTTTTTTTTTTTTGTGAATTTTGATCATGAAATGCTTACCTAGCTATTTGTTTATCAAATCTTGATGTCTTTGCTTTCTAGCATGTCATTTTGCTTTCATTTCAGGTGGTTTCATCCCAACATCACTGGGATCGAGGCAGAACACCTGCTCCTGACACGGGGCGTCCATGGAAGCTTTCTAGCGAGACCCAGCAAGAGCAACCCTGGAGATTTCACTCTGTCTGTCAGGTCAGCATATTTACTGCCCACCTCTGCCCCGCTGTGCTTCTGCTAAATTATGCTTTTTTTCCACAGGACTCTTATGTCGTTTGTGAATTTGAGCATGAATTGCAAATCTCTCTTGTTAAATGTTTATCTCTCTGTTATTGATTTCTTAGAAGTGATTTCTTACTTGTTAGTCTAGCTGGCTGTTTCCATTCTTGGTAAAGCATTAAAATGCTTGTTTGTGTCATGGATTTCTGTGTCAAATCCATGTTTGTTTCATACAGTGAAAACTCAAGAGACAACTTTATAAAATACAGAGACAATAGAGAATAGGACATTGCATTGTGTCAGGAAATATTGTGTTTTTTATTGTTTGCTGTCAGTATTAGATGCTTGAACTTGGATGTCAATAATAGACAGCACTTTCCTCAAATTTTCTAGAACCTCTGGGCTTGTGCTTAAGGATTACAGTGTCAGCTTGTGGGCAGGTCTGTGAGCTATCGCAGCTGCTTGTCCGATGAGTGATTGGAGAGTCGATGGACAGGGAGAGAGAGAGAGAGAGAAACAGGCTTTCATAATAGCTTTAAGATGTGGAGGCCGTGGAGCCCCAGACCTGCTGTTTGTGGTTACGGTGGTAAGATCTCTCACTGTATCTAATGTTCTCCAGAACTCGGGCCACGTGGCTCAGCTCCACCACAAGTCTTTGGGGCCGGGATGCCTGTAGGCTGATTTATCTGGCCAGCTGTGAAGCCATGAGGTCAGCTTGTTCTGATTTTCAGATGCATGGTATATAAACAAGGTAATAGTGAAGGCTGTTGATTAGTGTATTGTTGGACACATGTTAGGCAAATTACTGGAATATACACTTAGCTCTGTTTCAAATTGTAGTCCCTGCTGCCTAGTGCCTTGACTGACCCATATTTATTAAATGGCACATAGAAATATTTATTATGGTTGGTCAGCTGCATCTTTCTGAATTTTAATATGTGTTTGTACAATTACTGCTAGATATTATATTTGACTGTTGTCTAAATGACCAGTTCATTATCAGATGTTTTATTTTTCTCTGTATTGTCACATAATCTTTTCAACTAAAACTGAATATTCATGACCAAATGAGTCCAAAATGTATTTAGGAATAATTACAAGCAGATCCCACAACAAATATCATGAGATCAGTAAGACAATATCATCAGACTCAGTAAAACAAATGAATGCATAACATAATATCAAATAACTTTTCCTAGCAAGTGTGTTTGGAATGTATTGAGTAAATTTGTAGATAAAGAAGGATAAAATTGACCTGATGCATCAGTAGTCATGCACACGTGATCTTAAAGCAAACCAAACCGTCTCACTCTCCAACATAATGTAGGCAGATAATGCTGTAATTACAAAGTTATGAGGAAAAGTCTTCCCTTAAAATGCATTATTAGATAAAGGGAGGAGTCATATGGCCAAATGGACACCTAGGGACTCCATTGCATTGTCTTCCCCTCCTCCGTGCTTCTGTTTCTCTTATCTGTCTCGCACCATTTTTCCTGGGTGGAAACTATTGCTCAGCGTCTGCTCTATTGTTAACCGTTAAGTAGCAGACAGAATGCTGGGAGCCGAGTCAATGCGCTGCAGTGTAACATATGATGTGTCAGGGCCAGGTGAAATGTGTCATGCGATGTTTCCTGTCCGGCTGTTTTGGCTACCAGGAACAGGCTTAAAGGAAGTGACCCTCTGAAACTGTTTTCACATTTATGATGCATAGTTTGACGCACTACTTTCACTGTGACTGTTATTCTAGTAACAATTAATCCAGACCCAGTGTGAAGAGAATGTATAATTTAAGTGAAGGTCTATGGAATTGTTTAGCATTGTATTGTGTAACCTGAGCAAAACCTTGTAGAAGATTGTTTTGCAGGCAAATGTCTATTTCACAATCCACTGGAGATACAGTCTGAACGCAGATGTAATGTAAACAGAATTGGTAATCTAATTTATTTTACTATAATTTTGTCTCCGTCTCTCCATCACAAAAATATAAACATTTGAAGAATCACATTTAGTTTTTTGGGGGGTTTTTTGTAAATTTTTTGCGAATTTTGTTATTTAGCAGATTTATCGAAAGCGACTTACAAACAAGGACACAGTAAGCGATCAAAATCAACAAAAAACAATGCATGTGCAAGATTATTTTATTATATAATAAATCAAACAAAAAACGATAAAATAGAAAAAGAACAGGGTAAGCTAGTGTAAGAGCCCTTTTTTGCTTTTGATTATTGTATAATAAATAAAAGGAAACCAAATAGATTTGCAGAATGCAAGCTTCTAGAAGGCACATACCTGTAATTCTGAAGAAATTAATTTCAGTAAAGGGGTGCAGGGACAGTGGTTGTTGAATTAATGCCTTGAATTTTATGCGGGCTGCTATTGGTAGCCAGTAACAAACGTTAAAGGGGTCATACGGCGGTACATGCACTTTTTCAAGCTGTTTGGACTGAAATGTGTGTTGGGAGTGTGTGTACA